>CM077298.1:36312007-36352007 GCA_039654925.1 Anguilla pacifica | reverse complement strand
AATTCATGTTTTTACTGTTTTAAAAAAAATCTAAAAAACAAGATGAATTTGAAAACAAATTTCTCATGTTTTCATTTCAATTCTATTATTGAAATGAAAATTTTCAATTCTATTATTATTATAATTCCCTGTTCACTACTCTCATCTTGTGTTCTGCATTAAAACTAGGCATAATGGCACCGTGTCAGTTGCTGAGGGTTACCTCAAAAATATTATTCCAAAATGCGATATGATTTCAATCTGGACCTGATCCTGTTTGTAGCCGTCCACATTTAAATGAAAATCTTTTTTCTTAAATTCCCATAAAACTCGGCCGCAGTACTGGTCTTGGTAGATTGACCCTAATTTTGATCCCACCTTTAACCTTTTATCAATTTTCATGATGTGGTTCTTTTGATGATTTAAAAATGTATGCATTTATTTATTTATTCTAATTTTTTTTGTTGTACAGGTACACCCGGGCTATGGGTTCCTGTCTGAGAATAAAGAATTTGCGAAGCGGCTGGTGAGTATTTTTGGATTGTGACTGTCCGTTTCGTGCGAAGACGGGGTCTGTGCAGGCCGGGGATCGAGAGACACGCTGCAGATAGATGAGCGAGTGTCTGAGTCCCTGAGACACGCCCGGTGTGGCACGCCCGGTGTGGCACGCCCGGTGTGGCACGTTTGTGTGGCACGCCCGGTGTGGCACGCCCGGTGTGGCACGTTTGTGTGGCACGCCCGGTGTGGCACGCCCGGTGTGGCACGTTTGTGTGGCACGCCCGGTGTGGCACGTTTGTGTGGCACGCCCGGTGTGGCACGTTTGTGTGACACGCCCGGTGTGACACGCCCGGTGTGGCACGTTTGTGTGGCACGCCCTGTGTGGCACGTTTGTGTGGCACGCCCGGTGTGGCACGTTTGTGTGGCACGCCCGGTGTGGCACGTTTGTGTGGCACGTTTGTGTGGCACGCCCGGTGTGGCACGTTTGTGTGGCACGCCCGGTGTGGCACGTTTGTGTGGCACGCCCGGTGTGGCACGCCCGGTGTGGCACGTTTGTGTGGCACGCCCGGTGTGGCACGTTTGTGTGGCACGCCCGGTGTGGCGTGTTTGTGTGGCACGCTCGGTGTGGCACGTTTGTGTGGCACGCCCGGTGTGGCACGTTTGTGTGGCACGCCCGGTGTGGCATGCCCGGTGTGGCACGTTTGTGTGGCACGCCCGGTGTGGCATGCCCGGTGTGGCACGTTTGTGTGGCACGTTTGTGTGGCACGCCCGGTGTGGCACACCCGGTGTGGCACGTTTGTGTGCTTGGAGGCGAATGCGCTCAATATCTCCGCTCTTATTTAATTGCGCTGAGTCTGATGCATGTCAGGGCTGAGGTAACTGTGTTCTTCGCCACGGCGACCGCAGCATCGCATGATCCCGGCTGCACCTCTGCAGACTGCGCTTCCTGCGGGGCTACGGTAATATGACAGATGGCTCTAATTATGGCGGGTCATTCCAGCTGTCTATTAGGTTGTACAGAAGGTGGCAAATTTACTTTATATGTGGCTTTTAATAGGAATCGGTCTAAATCACACGGATGCCTTACACCTCACGTTATACTCTTCACAGACTGACTGAATTAATGCTTTTTTTTTAACCATCTTTTTTTTAACCACGCTTCTTGAGTTCGGAACTTTCGTTTATTATATGTGAGTTTAAGCTCACGTTTTTGAACATAATCATATTATTTGAAAATCATCATAAATGTGAAGTTTCTTGAGAGGTACAGTACGGACACTTCTGCTTAATCTCGAATCGAGCGGGATTATCGCGTGTGATTGGGCGAGGCTCGTTTCTCCCGCCCTGTGGTCGTGTAGCCGAGCCGTGCTAGGCCGGTCCAGGCCGGTCCAGGCGGGTCCAGGCGGGTCCAGGCCGGTCCAGGCTGATCCAGGCCAGTCCAGGCCGGTCCAGGCCGGTCCAGGCGGGCCCAGGGTGGTCCAGGCCGGTCCAGTCCGGTCCAGGCGGGTCCAGGCCGGTCCAGGCCGGTCCAGGCCGGTCCAGGCCGGTCCAGGCCCGGTCCAGTCGGGTCCAGGCTATGCCAGGCCGGTCCAGGCGGGCCCAGGCTATGCCAGGCCCGGTCCAGGCGGGCCCAGGCCCGGTCCGGGCCGGTCTGGGTGGGTCCAGGCGGGTCCAGGCGGGTCTGGGTGGGTCCAGGCCGGTCCAGGCCGGTCCAGGCCGGTCCAGGCGGGTCTGGGTGGGTCCAGGCCGGTCCAGGCCGGTCCAGGCCGGTCCGGGCGGGTCCAGGTGGGTCCAGGCCGGTCCAGGCGGGTCCAGGCTGTGCCAGGCCGGTCCAGGCTGTGCCAGGCCGGTCCAGGCCGGTCCAGGCTGTGCCAGGCCGGTCCAGGCTGTGCCAGGCCGGTCCAGGCGGGTCCAGGCGGGTCCAGGCCGTACCAGGCTGTCCCAGGCCGGTCCAGGCTGTCCCAGGCCGGTCCAGGCGGGTCCAGGCCGGTCCGGGCCGGTCGGGGCTCGGCGGAGGATGTAGCGGCCGGCTCGGCACATTAACCTTTGCGGTGGTATTTAATTAGAGGTCTAAAGGGCACGGCGCACCTGCACCAGCCTTTGAGTGCAGCCTGAGCCGGCGACGGTGGCCGCGGCAACGCCACCGCGGCAATTAGAATGACCTTAAACCCGCGCTGTCACTCCCGGGCCCACGCTGGGCCAGGCCCCTCCCCCTGGGGGGAGGGAGAGCGTGGGGGCGTGGGGGGGGGGCATGGGGGCGGCGTGCTGACCAGCAGCCGGACCATCTGCGGGGTTCGCCACGTGTCTCAGCTGAAAACCTGCGGCCCCTCGAGCGCCCGGGGGGGGGCGGGGGGCGGGGAAGGTGGAGTCCCTGGATCAGAACAGGCTGAAGACTCCAGGTTTAGGGGGTTAGTGGTGGTTGAAAACCCCAGGTTTAGGGGGTTAGTGGTGGTTGAATACCCCAGGTTTAGGGGGTTAGTGGTGGTTGAATACCCCAGGTTTAGGGGGTTAGTGGTGGTTGGGGGTAATCTAGTCTCATGATTGGCTGGGCCCCTTGGGTTGTGACCCTCTTTGCGGGTAGCGAGGGCTGCCTGGAAAGGCCCTCAGAGACCTCCCCTGCCCCCCCATCCACCCCCCCCCCCCAAACACACAGCCCCACCCCCGCCGCCCTGCGGCCGCCCCCCCGCCTCGCTCTTGCAGAGGTCAAACCCACCGGTGGCCCAGTCACCCTGCGGCTTCCTCCGCCTATCATGCTGTGCTAATATTTTGGTATGCTTGGGTGAGTTGCTGACATGGTGTTTATTTGGATTAGCAAGTTGTTTTCATTAAAATCAATATATGGCGCAGGAGGAAAAAAAAAGAAAAAAAAGTATTAACGATTGAAGCTGTGGCCCAGTGTCAAGACTGCCCTCCTGATTCTCCTGACATGAAGATGATGTGCTGACAGTGGGGTGGAGAAGGGGAGTGTGTGTGTGTGTGTGTGTGTGTGTGTGTGGGGGAGTGTGTGCGTGTGCGCGCATGTGTGTGTGTGTGTGTGTGTGTGTGTGTGTGCGGGAGTCTGTGTGTGTGTGTGGGGGAGTGTGCGTGTGTGTGTGTGTGTGCGCGCGGGAGTGTGTGTGCGTGTGTGTGTGTGTGTATTTGCGAGGGGTGGGGGTAGTGTGGGGCTGTACTGAAATAGGTCAGGACGCTGCTAAATGGACCTTCTCATAAGTTTGAGCAGACAGGTTACTGGGGATTCTCCATCGGCTCTTGAGGGTACGCTGAGTGGGTCTTATGCAGGGAGAGCCTTTTGGTCTTTTAGCCTCATTACAGTTCGCTGGGACGCTTCTGGGCTCCTGAATAGAAGTGTTTTGGGTGATGAGTTAATTCTCTCCATTGTCGAAGATGGACTTTGCCATCAGAGCACTACAATTCAAGACATGAACACAAAATAATAAAAATATTCTTTGATTCCTGCCAGTTGTATATTAACAACAAAAAAAGTGGGGGGGTGTGGTTAATTTTTAGACTGGAGATGAATGTGAGGCTGTTTTTATTGAGTCACTTATATTTTGATGCCACCCAGGGGGAAAAGATTGTAAAATAGCATCAGAGGTAAACGGAGGAGAAGTTGAGGGTGGGGGTGGGGGGGGGTGGGGGGTTATTATTCATATTCGTTTGTCTGACAGTGGGGGGAGCCCCATCACTCATCACACATTGATATTCATTGCATTATGCGCCCCCCCTCCCCCTGCCCCCCCCCCCTGCACCCCCCCAGCCTCCGTTTTGACAATCAACAGCTTTAACACCCCCGTTTTAATTTAATTAAAGGTGTGAGCACCGAGGCGAAAACTTCATTTGCACACATCAAGGGGAAAAAGGAGAAAAAGAAGGAAAAAAGCCGAAAGGGTCATCTGACTGAATGGAATTGCGGTCGGCTCGCTGCACGTTTAAAAAAAATCAGGAATCGAAACCCGGTCCGCTGCGCAGGACTGGCACGCAGTCAGAGCGCTAAAAGTTTTGACACAGAGAGCTATCGACTATCCTTTTTATTTTTTTACACTGAACAAAACTTTAAAATGTCCTCCTTTCGCCCTGTCCTAGCTCGGGGGGGGGGGGGGGGCATTGGTGGAACCTCTTGCAGTGAGACCGTAGTTGTGTTAGTGAAAGGGGAGGGGTATCGTGTTAGTGGGACAAACATAGTGATGGAGAGTCAACCTCAAAATTTCGGTTTCCACAAACTCACCTCCAGCCCCTGGCCTTTACCTGGCCTCAGCTCGAAAACCGTGTGTCCCAGAGCGACCGTTTTCTCCCAGTTTCCTCCTAAAGGCCGCGTTTGCCCGATGGGGACGTCATCGCCTGCTCCCGCCTTTCTCTGTGCGATGCGCCATTAAGCCCAACACAGCGTGTTTAGGGTCAGAAGCTAGCGCTGGGATTCGCCGGCGAGGAGAGTCACGTGATCATGCCGCACGGCTTCCTTCTGAAGATCAGCCCGCCCCGTGCCCGCTCTGTGCCAGCTCTGTGCCCGCCCCGTGCACTATTACAGAGCACTATTACAGAGCACCATTACAGAGCACCATTACGGAGCACTATTACAGAGCACCATTACGGAGCACCATTACGGAGCACTATTACAGGGCACCATTACAGAGCACTATTACAGGGCACCATTACAGGGCACCATTACGGAGCACTATTACAGAGCACCATTACAGAGCACCATTACGGAGCACTATTACAGGGCACCATTACAGAGCACTATTACAGAGCACCATTACAGAGCACCATTACAGAGCACTATTACAGAGCACCATTACGGAGCACCATTACGGAGCACTATTACAGGGCACCATTACAGAGCACTATTACAGAGCACCATTACAGAGCACCATTACAGGGCGTCGGTGTTGTAAAAATAATGAGCGTCCGTGGGCTAACGGGGGCCAGGGGGAGCCTCTGCTTGTGGGGTAATTTAGGGGCCTCCAGGTCCCCTCCGCGCAGACCGGGATAAACAGGTTCAGTTCCAGGTGCGAACGCTTCCTAATCCGCGGCGGAGTCCGGCCCTGGGAGCGGGGTTCGTGCGCTTTAATTAGTTTAATCCCAGACCCGCGACCCAGAAAGCCCGGCGTGATCTCGGCTCGGCACCGGCGCGCACCGGCCCGGTGGATTGGGCCCGGAGTGGAAGCGCTTCCTACGGCTGAGCGAGGCAGTTAGCGCGGTTAGCGGCGCGTACCTCGAGCTCGGCCGGAAGACCGGGCGTTACCGTGCCGACCCGGGAGCAGGCGCGCCTTCCGGTCCGTACGAGCCCCGAGGCGGGCTCTACGGCGGCGTCGCAGGCCGCAGACGGCAAAAGCTCATCACGTCGGCATTTGCTGCAGCAGTACCGTGCCCCAGCAACGCTTAGTTTTTTTTTTTTTAAAGTTTTTTTTGCACCTTATCCTTCTTGAGGTTTTGAGATTAGTAATCTGCCGAATTGTTATGAGCGAAAGGTGGGCTTAGTTTTGGTTTTCCTGAAAGCGGATTTGCCCTAACGGTCAGAGCAGTGGAAAGTATTCACACACGGAAAATCACCGGCTCACCGGCTTAGAGAATTATTTGTTTAATAAAGGAGAAAAGTGCTTTCTCCAATGCTTCATGAATGGGCTTTGGTGAGGATTTTGTGGTTTTGGAAAAAAAAAACAAAAAAAAATCCCTTAATATAGTGTTATTGTAGGGCTTGATTCCTTCCAGCATTAAACAGTAGACAAACACTGACTGATGCGATTACTACAGATTTCAAGACATTCTGCGATCACTCCACCACAAGCGCTAGAATTTGTTTTCAATTTTATGAACTTTTTAAAATTTTATTACCTTTTTGTTGTAATACTGAGGTTTTCCTTTCAAACCCTAAACTTCGGAGCAAAGCGCCCTGTTCCCCAAATACTGTGCTTTACTGTCGCCCCCAAAATGCTCCCCTCACCCCCAAAATCACGGGTAAGGCAGTGGAGTAATCGGACAGTTGCAGGACGCGAGGGTTGTCCTTGACTGGTTGAGACTGTTAGGATTGTTTAGGCTGATGTAAACTTCTTGTTACATTACATTACATTACAGGCATTTGGCACACTCTTATCCAGAGCGACGTACAACAAAGTGTATAACCATAACCAGGAACAAGTGTGTTGAAAACCCTAGAGGGAAGTACAGTTCGAAGTGCAGGGAGCGATCGCGTAGGTTAACTTGGACCCTGTAGATTAATCAGTTGAACAGAAACAAAAGCAGCAACAAAGCAGTCTATGCAAATAATACTAAAAAGGACATTCTTGTCCTTTAAAACATAAAATGTTTTGCTATGACTCAGGTAAAATAAAGTAAGCATAGTTTCTTTTTTTTTGGTACTATATCATTTGGAAAAGTACATTAGGGAGAAACAAGAATGTACTGTGCGTCATTTTGGTTAAAAAAAAAAATTCCAATAAGCATACAGTCATATATTTTCAGTGGTGGTTTCAGTCTCAATTTGTGTAGTGTTTTTTTCTCTCCCCCCCTTTTTTTTTGGGGGGGGGGTGTTTCTTTAGCCCCATCACTCTGGGTTATTTTGTAGGCGCTGCACAATTCTCACCTGCTTTTGTTTGTGTTCACATGTTTTTCTGATGTCACGGCATTAACATGTGTGTTGGGCTGCGTTTTGCTTCAATTTGTATGTGTGAAGTAAACACGCCAAAAAAAATGCCCGGATAGACAGGCAGCCCCTCTCCCGCGCCTCGGCGAGAGGAACGCTTCTCCTCTCCTCCGTAGAAACCGGCGGCCATTTTTCTCCCCACGCAAAAAAAAAAAAAAAAAAAACGCACATAAATCAAAAGGGGCCTGCAACTGTCCGCTCAGAATTCTGCTCCCCACGTTCTCCAGCTGGTAGCATAATTACAGCCTTTAACATGTATGAAAATGTCAGGTTAATTCAAACAAAAGAACCGCCCCCCCCCCCCTCCTTCTCATCTTCTTTTCCCTCATTTTGTCCTCCCTCCCTCCCTCCCTCCCTCCGCAGGGTTTTCTGGCTTTAGAAAATTGAGGCCCGTCCAGTTCGCGCAGGCCCCAGTGGGGTAGCGGGTAGCGGCGTGTGCTGAGCGGTTAGCGGCTAGCGCTGCGTGTGGGGAGGGGGGGGATAGCGTGGCCTCCCTGCGCCCCCCCCCCCCGTACACCCCCCCCCCTCAGCAGCCCGACTCTGATTATCATGCAGAGTCCTGGAGAAACAAAGGCAGTGATGGGCTGTGTGGTGCCGGGGGGTCTGATTATTATTATTATTATTATTATTATTATTGGGATCCCTGCCAATGTTTGCTCCCCGGATCTCTCCTCCCACTTGCCCGGATCCCTACGGATCCTCCTAGCTACCAGGCTTCTGCCAAAGGCCGTCTGGAGGAATTGTGTTTGTGTGTGTGCATGTGTGTGTCTGTCTACGTGGCTGTGTGTCTGTGTGTCTGTCTGTCTACGTGTGAGTGTGCGCGTCTGTGTCTGTGTGGTGTGTAGGTGTGCTCTTACCCCCTCCTCTCATCACCCTCTCATCTCCCCATCCCCTAATCCTCTCACCCTCTCACCCCCTCACCCCCCCATCCCCCCGCTGGCCCACGCTCACGTTAGGCTCCGTTACTCTTATTAAAATGCGGTGTGTCTGTGGCCCCCAGTGCTGAGGCAGGGTTCCCTTCTCTGCGGAGACAGACGTTTATTCAGCCAATGGCTATTATCGGCGTGTGACATTTGTAATGGAAAACCGGTCCCTTCTGTCTCCTGAAACAAAGGGGGAAGGAGAAGGGCACTGGAGTGGGGTGTGTGAGAGGGGTGCTGGAGTGGGGTGTGTGAGAGGGGTGCTGGCGTGCGTCAGAAGAGCCTTCAATCGCCCCGGTGTCCTCGGTTGGCTGTCTCCTCATCGGTGGTTCGGCCGGTTGTGTTGACCAATCAGGTGCTGCTCTGCCACGGACGCTGATTTACCGGCAGGTGAATCCCCCTAACGCGGGGAATCCGACTCGAAGGCCTGCTCTCAAAATCGGCTCGAGTCAGTCCGGCGTCTCTCAGCCCCGGCCCGGTCTCCGGCTCTAAACCTCTGGCCGGTTTACCGGTCTCAGATGCGGGTATGCGCTGTACGGTGGGTCTCTGGGGACTGGAAAATTTTTTCAACATGTAACGTTTGCATGGGTGTCAAAAACAGATTCACGGTAAATCAGGTTTTTTTGAGCAGCATGTCTGTGATGTTCACAGACACAGAGCCCAGCGATGGGTCTCTCTCAGCTTCTTGGGTTACAGACGGATGAAACTTAATGAAAAGCTTCTGCCCCTGGCTCTGACGGACATAAATAAGATGTTGGTGTGGGGCGCAAAGCTCATAAGAGGCCACATCTGCTGGTGATCGTCGGTGTTCCTGCGCCTGATTGGCCGGTTCCCCGTGCGGGGGCGGGGCCAGCGGACCGCGGTGTGTGATTGACGGCTCCCATGTCTGCGCCGTACCCGGGCAGATGGAGAGGTGTCACCGTGGTGATTAATTGTTTACGGTCACCTGTCTGCGTCGTCCTTCAGGACGTGGGGGGATTTGGAGGGGGTGGGGTGGGGGGGTTGTCACGGGGGCGGGGGCGGCGGTGGCGTAGGGGTCAGCCGTGTTTTCGCGAGCGCCTGTCTTACAGCGGCGGGTCCTGTCCGAGGCCGGGCCCGTCGCCGCCCAGCGCCCTCCCCCTCGCCCCCGTGCCGTGTCTCGCGATTGGCCCGATGTGCACGGAGCAGGTTGCCGTGGGGACAGATGTTAAACGGGTCCGCTCTGCCTCTGGGTTGTCGTGCCTTATCATGTTTTACGATTCAAATCCTAATTTTATTTTTGGGAGACGCTTTGGGAAACGGGGTTATACTTTGCGAAGGATTCTTCGCGTTCCTGCTGGGAAAATGGGCGACTTGTCTAATGAACTCGTTTCTGCGTAAAGGAGCAGAACATTTTTTATTTTATTTTATTAAGTCATTCAAAATTTCAGAAGTCATTAGGAATTTTGTAATTCAGGGGGTAATTGAATTTTGAAAATCAGAAAAACAAATGTCTGGCTGTGATTGGATTAGCTCGGTCACACGGGACCGCTGACATCGGTTTCTCCGCCTCGTTCAGAAGCCTTGTCCGCGCGTCCTGGCCGCTGGATTAGGGCCCCGGTTCAGACTGAATATTCATCCGCATAATCTGCATAATTCAGTAATTGGAGACGCATGTTTGTCTTCTGCCCCTTGTGCCCATTGTCATTTCATTTCCAGCCCATAAATGATTCATTTTCCTTGAGTGATTTGCTTTATTATTTTTTTGCAGAAATACGCTGGAAAGATTATACCAATATTGCAGCACCTCTGAAAAAATATTTTTCTTCTAGTAATAAAAAAAAAAAAGAAACGACCGCCATGGTGTGGACATTCAGCCATCTGTGTTCCATCTTGGAGCCGTGTCTGTCTGTGGCAAACGCCTCCTGCTAACAAGCCGCAGAACGCCTGCCTTCACCGACGCACACAAGAAGCTCATCAGCGTCGGGGCTATGCCGTGTTGCCATGGAAATTGAAACTACTATTTCTATTTTTTTTTTGTTTTTTACGGCCTCAGTGGTGGTATTGAAATGGGTCACGTGGCCTCACTGACCGGCCTCCCCTTACAAACATGTTCCCTGGGTTCTCACTGGTCACTGGAGAGCACTAACTGAAAATATCCTATTAGAAGTTCAGTATTGAACATTAGTGTGAACTATCCATAAAGACTCATGGCACTGAAATATATTGACATGCTATGTCTTAGATTGCAGAGGGATTAGTGATCCTCTCTTTTAAGGTGAATTGATGTCAGTACAGGTGCTTACGTTGGTGTTCATGTCCCTGTAATGTTGGAAATTGTTTTATGAAACAAAGTGGGTCTTTCTAGAACAGTACGAGACCGCAGCATGGCTGAGTAGATGATGCTGGACGGGTGATTTTGAGGAAAACGTTTTATCTTACTGATACTGTATTCTTATGGGCATTGTGAAATGCCAGCTGCTTGCATTTGGATGAAACAAAATTAGCTTCTCTAGCTCACGAGGACCGGCGCTCAATTTCGCGAGGAGAAAACTGCTACTCGACACTGCCTTTTAAAAAAGAAAAAACAGTTTTAATGTATTTTAAACATTAAGGGGGTGGGGTTGGGGGGGGGGGGGGGGCTAGCTTGTAGCTAGCGCGGCTACGCGTAGCGGCCAGTGTTCTACACTGCGTTTAGGGTAGCTAGCGCGGCTACGCGTAGCGGCCGGTGTTCTACACGGTGTTCGGCGTAGCTAGCCCGGCGTTTTGTGAGGTGCCGTGCCATCGCTTCGGAAACGTGGTGTGTGTGTGTGTGTGGGCGGGGGCGGGGGGGGGGGGGCAGCCAATTAGAACTCCCCAAGCGACACGATTAGGCAGAACTACCATGTATGTGTGTGTGTGTGGGGTTTGGTTTAATGGCCAAAGAAAAAACCCGCTCTTATAAAAAGGCTGATTTTAATCGCGTCCATGTGCTCTGGCTGCTTTTAAAACAGGATGTGCTGGTGTTTTTGTGGTGGGGAAATTTAATAAAACTACTTGTTCCACCCCCCCCCCCCCCCACACTTGCCCCCCGGTTGTTAATAGCGCTTTGTCAAGGCCTCATTACATGGATTGCGCTTGGATACCGTCAGCTCAGCTAACTCATTCACAGATGGCGGCGGTTTGTAAGCTGACCGCCGTACACTTCACATGACGTAAAATTGGGATCTGGACGCACGTTCATAGAGTATTTTAGAGTGTTGAGTGCTATCTCTGTGCTACGTGGTGCTATCTCTGGCTACGCTATCTCTGTGTACTGGACGCTATCCCTGCTACACTGTGCTATCTCTGTGCTACTGTATGCTATCTCTGTGCTATGTTGTGCTATCTCTGTGCTACTGTACGATATCTCTGCTACGCTATGCTATCTCTGTGCTACTGTACGCTATCTCTACTACGCAATGCTATATCTGTGCTACTGTGCGCTGTCTCTGTGCTATGTTGTGCTGTCACCTTTCTCTCACTTGCTGGTGTACGCACCAGCTCCTCGCCCAGTGCTCCCAGCATGCACTGCGCTCGGCTCCTTTCTGAATTATTTTCATGTAGGGGACAGGGGCGAGAGGGCAGAGGGCGTGTTTGCAGCCCCCCTTATCCGTGAGGAACTGGCTCTTCCGTTTCCAGCGGCAGGCCTGACCCCGGCTGAGGCCTGCACCAGGAGCCCCACAGCCCTGGGCTGCGTCCCCAGGCTCTTTTCACTTCCCCCCGTGCTGGAATAAAGACAGGCCAGTTAGCGTGAATACGAGTGGGCCGTTCAACCTTGTGTTCTCCTCTGGAAATGAGGACGTAATTACATTTGCAGCTAAAAAGGCTCATTCACAGTTAGTGCAGTTTAGGGATGCAAATGTGTGTGTGTGTGGGTGGGTACGTGTGTGTCTGTTTGTGTATGTGTGTGTGTTTGTCTTTATGTGTTCGTGTATGTGTGTGTGTTCCCGCATGCGTGAGTCTGTGTGTGTGTGTGTGTGTGTGTGTGTGTGTGTGCGCGGTGCGTGTGTGTGTGTGTGTGTGTGTGTGTGTGTGTGTGTGTGTGTGTGTGTGTGTGTGTGGGGGTGGGTGCGGGTGCATGTGTGTCTGTTTGTCTGTGTGTGTGTGTGTGTGTGTGTGTGTGTGTGTGTGTGTGTGTGTGTGTGTGTGTGTGTGTGTGCGCGCGCGCACGCTGCTGCCTAGCCTGGAGGTATGTGCAGGAAAGCAGAAAAGGTCTGTCAGGATTAGGTCCACAGGTGCCTTTATTATGCTAAGCGCCCCTCCATCAATACAGCCACGGGGACAGGTGAGTGAGTGAGGCGAATGGGTGATGGTGGAGGGGGGTTGATGGTGGAGGGGGTTGGTGCTTGGTGGTGGCATTTACATCACATTTAAAACATTTAACAGATGTCCTTAGCAAGAGTGATGTGCACAGGTTACATTTTTATATACAATCCAGATATGCTGCTGGATTCTTTATAATTATTATCATTATTATTATTATTATTATTATTATTATTAATATCATTATTTCTTGTCTCAAGAATTTCAGTTAGTGGGTGATTCAGAGATTTGGCGTGTGAGCGCACACGGATGAGCTGAGACTTGTGTTTCCGTGGCCCGCAGCTCGGTCCCTGTTGGTTCTGTACCAGGAGAGCGCTGGCTGTTCCCAAATACACCGGTTTTGTTTGTTGGGTACACAATTGTGCGAGGGGTGAGGGGCGCCGGGAAGGCGCTCGAGGATGTTAGCCCCGAGCCGTAGCCCTGATTGCAGGCGTTAGCGCGTAGCGCTTCCCAGCGCAGAGCAGGGGGCTGCCGCTTCCCTTTCCGGCGTGCCTGGGAAGGTGCAAGTCTGTTTCTGCCAAGCTGTGTAATATTCAGCGCGGTCTCCCCGAGCGAGAGGAATCGCAATGCCAACGTAGTAAAGAGTTCCTGTCGCTTCGCGAGCAGCGTTCCCGCCAAAAGCTGGCAAGATGGGGAGCTGTAGAAGAAAGAAAGAAAAAAAAAATAGAAAGAAAGAAAGAAAAAAAATCAAGGGCGAAATGATTTGAGCGTGAAGGCATGAACGCTGGCTTGGGCAGAAGCAGGTGATTAGAAGCTTATTGAGCTGTAAACGCCAGTGTTTTATTTGATCAATCTGCCGAGGCCACGGCCAAGTCAAAGCGCGGAAGCGCGATAAGTGACCGCAAATGGCTGTGTGCCTGGGTGGAAAATGGCTGGGTGAGGTTTGTGTCCCATTGGTGGAACTCTCCAAGCGAGATGGAAGTGAAGTGCAGGAGGTTTGTATCATTCAGGGTGATGTTTTTCGCCGCACCCTGAGGTGGTGTCACGCTGTAACGGTTCCCCGGAGTCTGAGCCTGTGTAGTGTGTTATCCTCTCCTGTGTAGTTCCATCAGTAACCAAACCGTGTAATGTGACAGGTACACTCAAAAATGTCAAACCCTGCTCTGGGCTTTCCGTCACAGACGTTTATGGAAAGCGTTTGTATTGAGAAGGTATTACGCCTCTGCCTTGTCCTGTAAACATTAACAGCGATTATCACCCTCCTGGAGAGCCAGGGGAAATGTGTTAATGCTTATTTCTGCTTTGGGTAGCATGGGCATTTCATCAATGCTATGCTATGAATGATTTTTACTGGCGAATGTCTCCTTTAAATTTTGTCATATAATTTTGGGATTGAGTTCAATCCAGAGCAGGATTTATATTCATCATATAGATACTAATTTATTTTTTTAATAGGAATCATTTTCTCATTGTTTCTTTGTTTGTCTCACTTTTAGTATTCCCTACTTGTATGTTTGCTTGAGTGTAAACATAACAGCTCTTTCTATCAATGGGTTTGGTGGGAAAAATGGTTTTTGTCAGTAAAGTAAATGTTGGATCTCATTATTTGAAACCCTTGCAATTCCTAGGACATCCTTTCCTCTTTTTGTCCATTGTCAGAGGCTGTAATCTTTAATAATACTCTTTCAAGAGTACGATTTTTGGAATGCTTTTTCAAAATTCTAATTTAGTGTTCTAGAACTCCACTGCATTCACTCGCCAGTAGTAATTGTAGTAATTCCCCTCGCTCTCCCTGCAGAAGCGTAGGCCTGTGTGCAGCCCTGCTTCCCCCGTCACAAAGACTGAACACCAGAGCATCCGTCTTCCACCCAGGAGCTGTCACTCAGCCCCCCCGTCGTGCTCCACGGACGCGCTGCTCAGCCTGTTCCGCTCGCCCTGCTCGTGTTCGCGCTCGCTGCGCGGCGGCTGTCCTCCCCAACCGCTAAACGGAGTTCTGAGGGTCACGTTGGGGAGATTACTTCTGGGTAATCTGCTCGTTTGACCCCGCGACCCCGTGACCCCGTGACCCCTCTAGCCCCCAACACGCTAGCGTAGCTCTGTGCTCCGTATCGTTCTTTTTTTAAACTTTTGCTCCCGGTGTGGAGTTTAGACTCTGGCTGCGGTGTCGGGCAGTAATTAACACACTCCGACTTCCACAGTCCGGAGAGAAGGAACCTATTTATTGACAGGGGGTGGGGGGTGGAGGGGGGGGGGTACAGGGACAGGTGTGCCGTGACAACAGCAGACACTCAGGGCAGGACTTCACTCCTGAAAACAACCAGGGATGCGGCTGCAAACAAGCGTGCGTGTGTTTTAATGATGACGGCGCCCGCTCGGGGGCAGAGGATCTCTGAGCTAAACGTCGCGGCTCACAGACGGCTCGCTGCGGCCGAGTCCCAGCCTTCGCCTGGCCACCCTTCTGTTTTCCCTCTCGTAGGCGACTGCGCCCGTCTCTCACATAGCGCCTAGCCTGTTCCTCACGTAGCACGGAGCCTGTTCCTCACGTAGCACATAGCACATAGCCTGTTCCTCATGTAGCGCATAGCACGGAGCCTGTTCCTCATGTAGCGCGTAGCCTGTTCCTCACGTAGCAGGTAGCATGTAGCCTGTTCCACACGTAGCGTGTAGCGCATAGCCTGTTCTCACATAGTGCATAGCACATAGCTTGTTCCTCACGTAACGCATAGCGTGTAGCCTGTTTGTCACATAGCACATGGCGCGTAGCCTGTTCCTCACGTAGCGCATAGCGCGTAGCCTGTTCCTCACGTAGCGCATAGCGCCTAGCCTGTTCCTCATGTAGCGCGTAGCCTGTTCCTCACGTAGCGCATAGCGCCTAGCCTGTTCCTCACGTAGCACGTAGCCTGTTCCTCACGTAGCGCATAGCGCCTAGCCTGTTCCTCACGTAGCACGTAGCCTGTTCCTCACGTAGCGCATAGCGCATAGCCTGTTTCTCACGTAGCGCGTACACTGCGTAGCTCACTTGACCCTCGTGTAGCACGTAGCCCGTCCGTCGCGTACCGCTGGAGTGCTCAATCCTCCCGTTGTCTCCCCAGGCCGCGGAGGGCGTCGCCTTCATCGGACCCGACACGCACGCCATCCAAGCCATGGGGGACAAGATCGAGAGCAAATTAATCGCCAAGCAAGCCAAGGTCAACACCATCCCCGGCTTCGACGGCGTGGTCAAGGTGAGGCGGCGCCGGCCCGGCACGGCGCTGGTCCGAGCCGGAGGATTGTAAATGACTGGTGTCACTCACACAGGGGAGGGAAGGAGAGGGCCATGTGTGGACTGTGTGACCAGCCTGCCTGCCCCCTCAAATGTAATCATTATTTAGCATTTACTGTGGAGGGGGGAGGAGATGGCGCAGAGTGGCATCACTCCTTTATTTATTTATTGATTGATTGATCGATTAATTCATTCATTTATTTAGTTATGTGTCTATATCTGTTTATCTCTCTTGACTTTTCATGAAATGGTTTTAAAATATTTGTGTGCTCTGCTCAGAGATGAGGGATGATATTGGTTGACTGTGAAGCACAGACACACATTTTCTGTTTAGCGAGTTTGTTGTTTTTTAGGTTTTTTTGCCATTTAAATTCCTGCTGAATTGTGGGGTGAAGGCTGGCAGACCAGCGCAGGGGAACGCGAGCGGCTGAGGAGCAGTGAAGTGGCCCATCCAGCCGCTGCTCTTTATCATATATGATTTGAAAGGGGGGGGGGGTTTGTGGAGGGGGGGGGCAGAGGTTCCTCCTCGTGTTTAATAGCGGGTCTTTATCGGTCCTGCTCCTCATGCGCTGGGGGGTTTGTGTGGGGGGGGGGGGGGGGGGTTTGAGGGCCTCTTAATTGTCGGCGTTTGGCGTTTTTAACACTTCCTGGCCGAGCGGCCGTTAAAGAGGAGTGCTCTCGCATAACCGTCGCAGACGGGGGGACAAAAGGCCGCGGAGCGGAGCAGCCCCCGCCGTGCGGAAACACCGGCATTCCTGAATTACCCCCCCCCCCCCCCCCCGCATTTACATCTGTGAGGGCAAATAAAAGCGCGGCCGTTTGGGGAGAGAGACCTGCTTCTCTCTCTCTCTCTCTCTCTCTCTCTCTCTCTCTCTCTCTCTCTCTCTCTCTCTCGCTCGCCCGCGGTAAGAAGGTAAACTCCAGCGCGGTCCGGGTTTCTCTCCGGGGGAAGATCTCATTAGACCCGTGTGTGGCGTGTTCTCCACAGAACCGGTCTCACGCACGAGCACGCACAGGCGCGGCTGGGGGGGGGGGGGGGTGGGTTTGGGTTCGAGTTCATAACAGCAACATCATTTTTTTAATCTGGCTTTGAAAAAATCTTAGTCCCTCTTGTTTTATATAATTTTATGGTTTCTTGTAATATTATTATTATTATTATTATTAATAATAAAATCTATAAAGGAAGACAATATTGGCAACATGGTGCACAGTGACCGAACGGACTCACAGAGCGTGTGTTTAAAAAGGCCGTGCAGTCTGGGCCAGTCCCCTGAGCGGCCGTGGTTCTCCAGGGGACCCCTCCCAAACGCCTTGAAGACTATCGCATTTCGTTTTAATGTTTTGAAGTCAAGCCCCTGTTGCTCCTGACACGCTTTTGCCCTCCGGCAGGTTCAGGACTCTCCGTCCCCGGCGAGGCCACAGGCTTTTGTTCAGTGTTATTTTAAACCTATTCTAGTGTCTCCATTAAATCGCTGCCGTTTCAGAACAGAGTGCTATTTATTCACCACAGCCAGTGCTCTCTGCCTCTCTGGGCTTGTGTTGCGAATATAAGCCAATCAGATTTTTTTTTGTTTTTGTTTTATATTCATGGAAAACATTATGCAAGAAGGGGAAATGACACATAGTTCATAGAAAACCACGTTGGGCTTAGATATTATCAGGTATGACAGAACATATATTTCAACTTTGGGCTGACTCATCACCCCTGTATATGTTATATATGTTGTGGTTTATATTTTGCTTATGCTTAATAATATTATGATCCTGTTTAGCTTCCGCAAAGCAGAATGGCCTGGTCATTTCCTGTTTGCGATGATGATGGTGTGTCACACACATTTTACTGTCTAAATCCTTTGAAAGTGAGGACAGTGTTTCCATTCAGTATTCAGACCTTGTGTAAATGAATTTGATCCTCATGAAACAGTAACCCAGTCCCAAAGTGTGGTGTTTGTGTCCTTAGGCATTTTTATTGTAGAACAGATGAGATCAGTTCAGATGACAAAATATATCGCCTCAAATGCACACCCCAAAAAAGCATTAATGTGTATTTAAATCCCGTCACACACCAAAATTAAATGTTAATTTGTCTTATTTTGGCCTCCGCACCCCCCACCCCCCACCCCTCTCCTCAAGCAGTTGTTTTTGTAAAGCGACAGAAAGGCAGCAAAGCTAGAACAATAGTGGAGGTGCTCCCCCTGCTGACGGCCGAGAGGAACTGCGCCGGGGGGGGGGGGGGGTCTCCAGTGGATGAGAGGGCCTCTTCTCCTGCTTGAGTGCGCGTGCCCCCCCCCCACCCCCCCGTCCGCCGTACGGTGAAGGAATCCCAGCAACATCAGAAGAGCAGGCCGCTGCAGTCCCTTTCCACCGCCAAAATCATTTCTCTCTTCCAGTCCTCCGCCTTTGTGACCCATCTCCTCCTCCTTCGCTCCGCTCTCCTCCTTTTTGAGCACCGTTGTTAAACTCTTAACGACTCAGAAGCGAGGGGTGGGGGTGGGGGTGGGGGTGCGTGCCTGATGGTATTAATTTGACATTGCCCTGAATGGGAAGGGTCAGAGCAGCCGTAGAAAGGGGGGGGGGGGGTTAAAAGGGGCAGTAAACGGATGGAAGGAGACAGTGGAGCGATACGCCGCCCCCCCCCCCCCCCCACCCCCACCCCTCGCTTCTGAGTCGTTAGAGGTTCTGAGGGCAGCTGGGATTGACGCCGCGCTCTTGTTTCCTGCTCCAGGACGTGGACGAAGCGGTCCGGATCGCCGGGGAGATCGGTGAGTCGCCGCAGTGTTCCGTGCCCGTCGCCAGACCCCCTCTCTCTCAGCGGGGTCAGGGGTCAGGGGTCAGGGGTCAGGGGTCAGCTGGGTTTGTAATTGAAATGATGTGGTCAGTTCCTGGTCTCGTGCGGCCTGGTGTGGAGTTGCTGTGGAATCCCAGCGTACTTGAATTTGACACGGTGGAGTAGAGTATCCCCCCCCCCCCAGTCCAGCTGAACTCACAGAGGCGCATTGCATAACTTCTGAGTCCTTATGGGTACTGAGCACACGCCTCCATTTTGAAGTTATAATTGAAGTAATTTGGTTTACTGGGATGGTAACTGGACCTGTATTGAAACTTCAAATGGGACACGGCTGTTTTACGTGTGCCCAAACAAAATACTTTGACCTGTAAAAATTATGAATATTCTTCAAAAGAAATGACTAGTTCTCTCCTTTCTGTGTACATTTGAACAGAGGTATTTGATCGCTGGAGCCAGTATTTGCCAAAATTACCACAAATGAATTTTATTTTCGCGAAAAAAGCTACATTATTAAAATATGCCAATGTACCGATCGCATTACTGTGTGATCATAGCTTATTATATATGGCTATTTATTTCAAAGCCCATGGCGTTGTTGTAAAAATATTATTTATTTTTGAGGAATGGGTTTGGAACTGGAGGGAGTTTTGCATTTGACCACAGTTAAGCATTTTTTTGGAAAGGACTGTGCATACACTGTCTGTCTTATTTGTTCATTAAAAGCGTAGTTCTTCTTAGTTAGGTTCATATTTTATTCACACTGTGTGCTTTGATAGGCTCTTTTTTAATTAAATGAATTAATTCTGTCTAATTACTGATGTCAGGCATTACACATTTAAAAACAAACATCCTGGATGTGACTGACGGGTTGTGGGAGTCGCAGATTGAGCGATTAACACATTGATGAAGTCTCGTTTAACGACTTTGTCGCCTTCAATATTACACATGTCAGAAAAAAGAAAAAAAAACAGTCTCCTAAATACGGAACTATGTTTAAGGAGCAGTGGCAAATTTATCACTTTCCAATTAAAATACACAAGCTGCTGTCACCCTCTCTCTCTCGCTCTCTCTCTCGCTCTCTCTCTCTCTCTCTCTCGCTCTCCCTCTCGCTCTCTCCCTCTCTCTCTCTCTCGCTCTCTCTCTCTGTCTCTCTCCCTCTCTCTCTCTCTCTCTCGCTCTCTCTCGCGCGCTCTCTCTCTCTCTCTCTCTCACTCTCTCTCTCTCTCTCTCTCTCTCACTCTCTCTCTCTCTCTTTTTCAGTCTCCCGCTCTCTCGCTCTGCCATTTCTCTTCCTCTAACTCTTTCTCATTTGCTCTCTCACTCTCACTTTTTCTCGTGTGTGTTTGTGTGTGTGTGTGTACATGCGCGTGCGTGTCTGTGTCTGTCTGTGTCTGTGTGTGTGTGTCTCTCTCTGTCTGTGTCTCCGTCTGTGTGTGTGTGTGTATATATATATATGTATGCGCGTCTCTATGAGTGTGCGTGCGTGCGTGTATATATATGTGTGTTTGTGTGCATGCTTGCGAGTATGTGTGTGTGTATATATATATATGTGTGTGTGTGTGTGTGCATGTCTGTGTGTGTGTGTGTGTGTGTGTGTGTGTGAACAGCGTGTGTTATGAGGACTTGGCCATTGTCTGCAGTCTGGTATTGGACATATGGTCAGCTGTCACACACTGGCATGGCCGAATGATCAAAGCCTGAACTTGTGTCTAATTGTTTCTCCCTGATAGGCTACCCTGTAATGATCAAGGCCTCTGCGGGGGGCGGGGGGAAAGGCATGAGGATCGCCTGGAACGACGAGGAAACCAGGTAAGACCCCTCCCCTTCCCCCCCTCCACCCCAGCTCAGTCTACCCACAATGCACTTTCCCTCTCGGCTCACATCCCCCCACCCCCCCCCCCCCTCACTGGGGCTGAACTCCACCCGGCTCAGTCTACCCACAATGCACTTTTCCCCCCTCTGCTCACATCTGTTGGCGGCGTCTCTGCTGGGTGAACGCCTGCCCACCTGAAGCAACACACACGCCCAGCCGGCCTTATTAACTCGCACTGACGGGAGGGAGAAACGCTGTTTCCACTGAGCGCGCTCAGAGCTGTGCTATTGTGCAGGCCGCACGCCCACGTGTCCCAGAGCTGGGCTTTCAAAGTCGCTCTCACTGTTCATTTTGGCTGTTTAATAAAGGGCTCCACCGCCGTGCCGGGGTTTCTGTAGGAAGGGTGGCGTGGCGTCCGTACGCCAGCGAGGGCTCGCGTGTTTACACAGCGCTGATGTTTTTAGCGCAGCGTCGTTCAGCCGGTGTTCTGGCAGTGTACAAGCGCAGCGTTCAGGTGGCATTCCGATGGCGTTCAGGCGATGTTCAGCCTGTGTTCAGCCGGTGTTCTGGCAGTGTACAAGCGCAGCGTTCAGGTGGCATTCCGATGGCGTTCAGGCGATGTTCAGCCGGTGTTCTGGCAGTGTACAGGCGCAGCGTTCAGGTGGCATTCCGATGGCGTTCAGGCGATGTTCAGATGGTCCTCGTAGACTGTGTTCAGTTTGTGTTCAGCTGGTGTTCAGCCGGTGTTCAGCTGGTGTTCAGCTGTTGTTCAGCTCGAAGCGAATCTCTCACGCACAGCCCTTGTCTGCAGCAGACCCAGGAGCTACTGGGTGCTACTGAGCGTGCTCCTCACCCTGTGACGGGCAGGCCTGGTGCGGACCGCCACTCAATGAGCAGGCTTTCATTTAGGGCTCTTCTTCAAAGGGCCTTTGAGTCTGGGGGGGAGGTGGGGGTGTGTGGGGTGAGGGGGTCAGTTAGGGTGGTCCTGAGGGGTGGGGTAAACAGGTGTTTGTGTTTACTCTGTTGGGGGTGGATGCGGTTAGGTAAAAAAAAATAAAAAGCCAGCGTCGTTTCACATGTCCCTGAAAATCACCCCAGTGCAGTTTACTGCTGTTTGCCAGTGTTAGCACAGAGCTGGCTCCCCAAATGGGCCTGTGTGTACACTCTCCCTCAATCCCCCCCTCCCCCCTCCCCCCCCCCCGCCCCCCGTTAAAGTGTCTCGGAGGCACGCGGTGTGAATTCGGGGCGAGGGGAGGGGATCTGAAAGTGATTTGGCACCGTTTGAAGATAAAGCGCTCCCCTGTTTGCGTTTCGCCGCCTGATCCAATCCCGTCTAATCTGGGGCCGCATTTTTAATTTGCAGATTCAGAAAGGGCTTTACGAGAGGAGACCAGCCTTAATTAGGTTAGTTATCTCGCGTCTGAATGGGTAGAGCCCTCACGTTGTGGCAGTTTCAAATGAACCTAATTGGATTTTTTGCGGGAGGAACTTCACAAGCGCGGGGAGGTCAGGGAGAAACGGGGTTCGGGAGAAGAGGGGCTTTATCTGTTCCAGTGCAGTGGTCCATTGAAAAAGCCTGGCTGTCAAGTTCCTTTTCTTTTTTTTTCCCTCCGTCATGTCAAAACAAACACGGCTAATTACAGGGTCTGGTGGCCAGTTTTTTATTTTTATTTTTTTTAGGGCTGCAGTCACGGCTGACGTCACCTCCCCCCCACTGCCCTCAGACTGTAGTGCCTGCCCTGCCGCCCTGATTGGCCTATTAAACCAGCCTTTTACACCTCCCTGCCTCTTCCTCAGTCTTCATCAGGACTAAGAGTAAGGGACATCTTTAAACTATGAGGAGGGGGGAAAACTAAGTATTTAAGTATTTATCAGCGGTGTGAAGAGAACCGTCTCTCCGTCAGACGCAGGGTCCCTTGTCCGCCACCGGGGGCAGCGCAGGAGAGGTGCGGGACACATCCACACGCCGGCGGGCGGTCTCTCAGCGATGGCGTCGGGAGAAGGGCTCACCTGGCGCCTGACTCCTCGTCACATGATCAGTGCGTTGTGTACGTCAGTGGTCACACGGCGGGTCATCTCCAGGCTGTATCTGACGGCTGCGATCGCCAACGCGTTGATTTCAGCATCATTTGCTTTTCCGGCACCGTTATATTTCTTATTTCAAAATTGTGCTGCGTTTTCCTGTATCCATGAGTTATTTTAACTCTGAGGATAAATGTAGAAATGGCTTCTCTTCCTTAATCTGAACCAGAGTCAAGATGTATTAATTAGCATTAATCATGAATAGAGACTGGGCTTAGTTACAAGCCCAGTTCCACAAACCGTTGTGCTTCTGACCAAAAACCCAAATTTCTGTCGTAGTTATTGGTGCTCCTGCTGGAACTAGGCAGAATTCTAGAATATTCTCTGAGTTTGTGGTTAAACATAACGTGCATAAATCCATAAACCCCAAACCCTAAGCCCTGTAGCCAATGGCTGCAATCAGCTGTAAGAAACATAAGGAGAATGGCTGGGATTGGTCGACAGGAAATGACCTCGATTTCAGAAACTAGCGTTCAGATTTCTGTTTTTCCTATATTTTACTGCTTTTCAGTTTTTTTTTTTCCTCATTTGCTTTTTGGTGAATATTAGAGTTCCTCCTGCGATTTGCGATTGATTCCACACTTCTGTCTCAGCCCAGGAACCAGACAGAGACGGAAGTCTGTTCCAATAAATCAATAAATAAATGTGGCCCTCGCATTGTCTTGAGTATTGTCTAAATCGGACAGGGTTATGGAAATTAATTCCTACATAGGCACGTTTACAAATTAGCACTTTCCCCGAGAGCTGGGACCTGCATTAGCATTTCTATTTATTCTTCCTGACTGAAGTGTGAACGTATTCCAGGGGGCTCCGCGTTCGAGCGGGCGAGCTCGTGCTTCCTGCCTCACTCCTCTTTCCAGCGCTGCTTTAATTGAGCAACATGTGCTCCTTCAGAACCGGAGACCGTCTCCGGGTTTGAAAGGCCATTTTGGCTGCGTCTGTGGAACACGATGGCGTTTTTTGGAACGCGATGGTTTTGTTCCACGCCGGCCTCGAGGGACGATGGCCTGGTGTGTGTTTGGCACATCGGTCAGTCTGTCTGTGGAACACGATGGCGTTTTTTGGAACGCGATGGTTTTGTTCCACGCCAGCCTCGAGGGACGATGGCCTGGTGTGTGTTTGGCACATCGGTCAGTCTGTCAGTCCGTCAGACGTTATTTATACGACACGTTGTACGGAGACGTTGTCACAATACGTGTCACGGTTCACCCTGGCCTGAACCCCCACAGTGCCAGCCAGGGGCGACCGTGACCAGTAAGAACGCCCCGGACGACATGTTTGGGAAGGGGGGGGGGGTAGACTTAAGAGGGGGGAGACCATCCTCCTCTGGCCTGCTCAGGGTGTGAGTTCACAGAGACGAGACACAGTCAAGCCAGTTTTCACTCCTAATCCATTTAGGGAATCCAAATAAGTACTATACTTCCCTGTCAAATACTTACTGACCTTTTCGCGGACATCCTAAATTCTTGTTTATAATAATTATGGCATAATTAATAACCAGCTAGACGCTGTGGTATGTTTTTATGGTGTGATTTTACTCTACCCCCTTTGCTTTATAAGCTCTATGGAAAGTGAATGAGTGCTTTAAGGAGGCAAACAATTTATCCAAAAAATAGAGGCTTAATAAAATGGTTAACTCGTTATTCATAATTCAGCAAAATAATTTTAATTTGTTGTAATTGTTTTCTGCCTCCCCACACCGTTTCAGGGATGAAATGATGCTGAGTGAAACCGACAGGCTGAAAGATTGGCGTAACTCTTTGGGTTGTTTTCTGTGTGTGTGGTTTTAATTGAGCGATGCTTATAGATCAGGGCTGTGCGCTTTTGTGATGTATGGATTAATTAATGAAGCATATTGATCTCCGCGGAGTGTGGATTTTTAATTAGCTCAGTCAGTGTGTTAAAATTCTCCAATCAGATGTGTGTGGAAGTGAGCGTCTTAGAGCCCAGCCTCTCCTGAATCTCCCACCGTTACTCTTTTCCTTGTTCTTTAAATTTATTTATTTACACTGCGCTTTTACTCTGTGTCTGTAGCAGGATTCAAACCCTTCTGTGTGTCTGAATTCTGAACGTGATCCTCCGTCCGTCTTTTTTAAAAGCAAGAGAGTGACTCCTCCCCTCCCCTCTCTGTCTAACGCTTTAGGGGTTATGGCTATAAGCAATGTGCAGACCCCCTCCAGGCCTGTATTTTCCATTAATATTTCACGCGTGGAGATCAAAGCCTCGTGTCGGCTGCGTCTGTTGCGTTGAGCGCTTTAACGAGGACTTCGGTCAGGAACCGCGGAATTACTCCCAACGTGTCGACACGTTTTTACACGCTCGTAAAATGGAAGTATGCGCATTTGTGTGAATCAAAACCACGTATTTTATGTTTGTATCGATTCAGCGGGTGCTCTGTCGGGTTTGTTTTGTAGAGGAACGGGTTCACGCGTCAGGTTTTAAACAGGCCCTTTTGTCAGGCTGCAGGCCTGCGGGCCGTCGGGATAACCAGCCCTGTTCTCCGGTTCCAGGGAAGGATTCCGGTTCTCCTCCCAGGAAGCGGCCTCCAGCTTCGGGGACGACCGTCTGCTCATCGAGAAGTTCATCGATAATCCGCGGCACATCGAGATACAGGTGAGCTCTCTGAGCCACATCGAGATACAGGTGAGCTCTCTGAGCCACATCGAGATACAGGTGAGCTCTCTGAGCCACATCGAGATACAGGTGAGTTCTCTCAAGGCCACATTGAGATACAGGTGAGCTCTCTGAGCCACATCGAGATACAGGTGAGCTCTCTGAGCCACATCGAGATACAGGTGAGCTCTCTGAGCCACATCGAGATACAGGTGAGCTCTCTGAGCCACATCGAGATACAGGTGAGCTCTCTCAAGGCCACATTAAGATACAGGTGAGGTCTCAAGGCCACATCGAGATACAGGTGAGTTCTCAAGGCCACATCGAGATACAGGTGAGTTCTCTCAAGGCCACATCGAGATACAGGTGAGTTCTCTCAAGGCCACATCGAGATACAGGTGAGCTCTCTGAGCCACATCGAGATACAGGTGAGCTCTCTCAAGGCCACATCGAGATACAGGTGAGTTCTCTCAAGGCCACATTAAGATACAGATGAGCTCCCTCACGGCCACATCCAGATACAGGTGAGCTCTCTCAAGGCCACATCGAGATACAGGTGAGCTCTCTCAAGGCCACATTGAGATACAGGTGAGTTCTCTGAGCCACATCGAGATACAGGTGAGTTCTCAAGGCCACATCGAGATACAGGTGAGCTCTCTGAGCCACATCGAGATACAGGTGAGCTCTCTCAAGGCCACATCGAGATACAGGTGAGCTCTCTGAGCCACATCGAGATACAGGTGAGCTCTCTGAGCCACATCGAGATACAGGTGAGCTCTCTGAGCCACATCGAGATACAGGTGAGCTCTCTGAGCCACATCGAGATACAGGTGAGCTCTCTCAAGGCCACATTAAGATACAGGTGAGGTCTCAAGGCCACATCGAGATACAGGTGAGTTCTCAAGGCCACATCGAGATACAGGTGAGTTCTCTCAAGGCCACATCGAGATACAGGTGAGTTCTCTCAAGGCCACATCGAGATACAGGTGAGCTCTCTGAGCCACATCGAGATACAGGTGAGCTCTCTCAAGGCCACATCGAGATACAGGTGAGTTCTCTCAAGGCCACATTAAGATACAGATGAGCTCCCTCACGGCCACATCCAGATACAGGTGAGCTCTCTCAAGGCCACATCGAGATACAGGTGAGCTCTCTGAGCCACATCGAGATACAGGTGAGCTCTCTCAAGGCCACATTGAGATACAGGTGAGTTCTCTGAGCCACATCGAGATACAGGTGAGTTCTCAAGGCCACATCGAGATACAGGTGAGCTCCCTCAAGCCCATCGAGATACAGGTGAGCTCTCTGAGCCACATTGAGATACAGGTGAGCTCTCTGAGCCACATCGAGATACAGGTGAGCTCTCTCAAGGCCTCATCGATATACAGGTGAGTTCTCTCAAGGCCACATCGAGATACAGGTGAGTTCTCTCAAGGCCACATCGAGATACAGGTGAGCTCTCTCAAGGTGTCGCGCTTCCGAAGCAGTGAACTGTTAGCCATTTGCTGCGGAAGCTTTCTGATGCACGTTTTCTGAAATTATCCAGCGCAGATCCTGACCTGCTTCCTTTCTCTGTTACCCGCAGACACACAATCGCGCTTATTGACTCACACACATTCGAGGTCATTAACCGATCGCTTCTAAAGCCCATCTTGATATTAATTTACCTTGTTTCCTCACAGTATCTATCACAGGTATTTCAGTGTCTTCAAACAGCCATTTAAATATGAAACCTAACCCTGTGGGTCAAAAGGCGTGTGTGGTGGTGATGATGATGATGATGAAGGTTGCCCCTCCTCCTCCCCCCCGTTACAGGGCAGTTGGCACTCTTCCTCTCTGTTTTTGGCTCTGCTCGGTGATTCGCTCATCCGATCAAACCGCCATTGATCACCGCGGCCCGGAGAGGGGGGGGCTGGAGCGGTCGGCCCCCCCAACAGAGACTTGCCCGCCTTTCATGTTCCGGAAGCTCCCGCGGGGTCCGCAGAGACGCGCGGGTGGGCTAAACACGCTAACAGTTCCGTTAGCCTGTAGCGCTTTATCGACTCACGGTACCGAGTCGCTGGAGAAACTTTCGCTGCCTCCCCCCCTCCCTCCCGCGCTTCTCCTCTGAAATGAACCCTCGTTCTGCGGGGGAGGGGGGGTTTGGGGGGGTTTGGGCAAGTCGCACGGGGAAACGCGGGCGATGAAAATCCATTCGCTGGCGCCGGTGTAGCCGACCCTGACCGCGCATATTTTAGCGGTGCTAATGCGGCCTGCGTCTGTGGAGCTTCCTCACACTCCGCGGCCGAGCGGCGCCCTCTCCGTTTGGCACAGAGTCGCTGGCCGAGTCTCCGCACCTCCCTCCGGGCCCGCTGGGGACCGTCGGCACAAAAAAACACCTTTTTAAAAAGACAAAAAAAACAAAAACTAAAAAAAGGGACCCAAAAAAACCAGAAGGGCTTTGAGATGAAGAACAGGGCCTGGGGCACTGCATTCATTATGCATGTGGGAGTCCGTCTCTGAGCTGCTCAGGCCCCATTTTTATTTATTTGGGGGGGAGGGTTTGTTGTCGTGGTGACGCAGCAGGTAGTGCTGGCCGACCCCGGAATGACAGGTGGAGGTGAGGCAGCATGCTGGGTGGGTGGGGGTGAGCGGGGGTGCGGTTCAATCGGGCAGGAGGCCCCGAGCACCATCCCGGTGCTGAGGAGGTGCGGGACGGCTGGTTTGGGATATTCCAGCTGCAACCGTGTTTGGGAATGCTGTGCCTTAACTTTCCGGTGCCAGTCGCCGTGGGAACACCTGTTTGCTGTGCCAAACGCCTTGGTGTAGGGTCGGCCGTTTGAAGCCAAATCAACCGTTTCACACTGTTAAGGCTGTATCATCAACGCTTGGCTACAACGTCCAGTATCTTTGAACTGTGAATGACATTTTGTTTTTATTTTGATAATTAAAAATGTTCTGTGGTCTGTACTTTTTTTTTAAGGATATAAACATGGGCCTAAGTGCATATACATTAGCATAGGTGTAGATTTGGGGGTACGATGGTGTGGGATACGATACGATTGGGGGTGCGAAGGTGTGGGACACGATACGATTGGGGGTACGATGGTGTGTTGTCCCTCCACCGTTGGTCAGTGAGCATGAAATTGCCCCCCCCTCAATTTCTGTCCGTTCTGAAAAACGTACATAAATCTTTCCCCCTGCTCTTCAGGGATAAAATTTCTTCACTCACATCATTTTGCTGTTATACACTTAAAAGGGTTGAAAATCATGTATCTGTCAGATGTCTGTGTGTGTGTCTGTGTCTGTATGTGTCTGTGTGTGTGTGTGTGTGTGTGTGTGTGTGTGTGTGTGTGTGTGTATCTATATGCACAGTTGTAAGTACATAAGTACAGGTGGTATGTACCTTGAAATATCAGCTCAGAAATGAAACGGCCCTCTCTCTGCCGGGTGTCAAATCTGGGCCCATGATTGCCAGTGGCTCTCCCGCTGTGTGTATCGATAGCCAGCGCTAATCCCTGTGGTCAGTCTTTAATTGCATTTTTTTTTGTAGTCTTCCAGTTACTTGCCCAGTCCCGTCCCCCCCACCCCCACTCCCACCCCCCCAGTTATTTTGAAAGTGGACTTATCGTGATTGCACACGGGCCGAAACACACCTCACACCCCCCCCCCCGGCCCCCCGGCAGCAAGGATTAAACCTCTCTCTCTCTCTTTCTCCCCCTCTCTCTCTTTCTCTACCTCTCCTTCTCCCTCTCCCTCTCTCTCTTTCTCTACCTCTCTCTCTTTCTCTCCCTCTCCCCCCCCCCCCCAGGTGCTGGCGGATAAGCATGGTAACGCTCTGTGGCTGAATGAGAGGGAGTGCTCCATACAGAGGAGGAACCAGAAAGTGGTGGAGGAGGCGCCCAGGTAGGAGCCCTCACCCCCTCACCCCTCACCCCTGACCCCTGACCTCTGAACCCTGATCTCACTCTTAGTGTGTGACAGCTCAATACAGCACTATCATGATAATGATGATGATGATGACGATGACCATTTTTTCCACGTTACTACTTGTAGCCGATAACTAACATTAGCTATGCTCCAGACCGTTCAACATTACTTGTCCTTCATTTAAACAAGTGGAGGGTAATGTAGTGGATTTGAGGCTGCTCCTGGTTGCATGTTGAATGGTTTCTGAATGGTTTTTGAATGGTTTCTGAATGGTTGTTGAATGGGTGCTGAATGGTTTCTGAATGGTTGCTGAATCATTGCTGAATGGCTGTTTGCTGTCTGGGTTTGCTCTTGTAGCCTTTCACTGCTGCCCCCTTCTATTGCCCATGAAAAGCCCCTTTGTTTTATTGGCCCGTTGTTCAGGAATGTGTGCGGAAGGCGGCCAATTAAATCGGGCCGTGGTGTGTGACCGGCGCATTCAATCCCCCGCGAACCTCCGCGACCGCCACGACGTTCCCTCGCCGCGACATTCAGCGCCTGCGACGCGCTCGCTCGTCTGAGTGGCCCCGAACAACGCCACCCCCCCCCCCCCCCCCAAACCCGAGGCGCCTTCAGGGTGGCTCACACCTGCTCCACACAGACGAGATTCACCTCCTGTGCATCAGCGTGGAAGAGCGGCTCTCTGTGGCCCCGGCCAATCAGAGAGCAGCGGCTAGGCGGACTGGGGCGACGGTCTTTGTCACGTCTCTGCAGGAATGTAAAATGGCGGCGGTCGGCCCACGTGGAGGCCGTGGCGCGGGTCACGCGTGACGCGGGCCGAGCCGCGTTCCCTGCGCCACGCTCCCAATGAGGCTGAGGTGCTGGAACGTTCTGGAATAAACGGGCTGTTCCTGTCCCCCCCCCCCCCCCCTTTGCGTAAACACCTTGTGCGCTGCTGTAAAATGTAAATTGGAAGTGTGACAGCTCGGCTCGTTTGCTTTGGTCTGTTTGCAGGCAGCAGGGAGGAGTGCGAATGCTTTTCGCGTTACTGTGGTAACGGTCGCCATGTTTTTTTTTTTTTAAGCTGAGCCTTTACAGGTGTGAAAACGAGACTGTGCTTTCAGAAGGTTACAGGACCCTCCCCTCCTGTTAGAGGACAGCCTGTGGAGCCCGGAGCTTGTGTGCGTGTTCGTGTGTGTGTGTGTGTGTGTAACCTGCCTCCCTGCCCCCCCCAGCACGTTCCTGGACCCTGAGACGCGGCGTGCGATGGGCGAGCAGGCGGTCGCTCTGGCCCGGGCGGTGCAGTACTCCTCCGCTGGCACCGTGGAGTTCCTGGTCGACGCCCAGAAGAACTTCTACTTCCTGGAGATGAACACCCGCCTGCAGGTACGCTGGCCGGCGCCCCCCTCCCCCCCCAATCCCCACCCCCCCCTCGGCATGGGCCGTTACCCCTAACCCTGGACCCCACGCTGGGCCACGCCCCCACCACTCCGCTGAAATTTATGCGTGTGTCAGCAGTGAAAACAGCGCTTCTTCTCCAAATATTTTGGCAAACAGCGGTCTGTCCGTTCCCTCGTCCTCTCCCTCTCCGCTCCTCTCCTCCAAAATTTATTTACTTTTGAAAACCTTAAAATGAGACGGAGGGCTTCGTACTCTTCGGTGAAATGTTTTGCTAGCGGGGATTATTAGCACGCGTTTGTGCTGCACCCCCCCCCCCCCCCCCCCCCCCCCCCCCCCCCCCCGGGGCCCTCGGCCAATCAGGACCCTGGGATTGGGCCCAGTGACTCAGTCAGAAGCGATTCCACTCCTCTGATCCTGAAAATTAGCGGTAATTGCTCGAACAAACTGGCCCTAATTGGCAGTTGGCAGATGTTGGGGCTGAATTGGCCGTTTCTGAAAGGACCTGTTTCTTGTTTGTGGATTCTGTGATTGGTTGTGTAATAGAGGCAGAATTCCCCGGGATGTTTACTCCCGCGGTGCTGGGACCGCTGCTTCATTCTTTTGTGTGTGCGTGCGAACGTGCGAACGTGCGGTGATCTGGACTGGTCTCCCTGTGAAATTCTCTCTCTCGCAGAGTATATTTCAGGACATGAGCTGTCAAACCTTGTCCCCCCTTGAATAGCTGACCTTTTTGGAGGGAAATCAGATGTAACTGAGAAGACTCGCTCATCCCTGGCTTTTGATTGCGCTCATCCGTTTGAGGGTCACAATCTCGTTCTACAGATCTTTTAATGGGTAAAAGCGGGAGCAGAGGCAGTTGGGAGCAGGGCGCCCGCGTGGCTAACTCGCGGCGGCTAACCTGCGGCGGCTAGCCCAGATGAGAACGGTGCGCGGCTAACCCAGATGAGAACGGTGCGCGGCTAACCTGCGGCTAGCCAAGATGAGAACGGTGCGCGGCTAACCTGCGGCTAGCCCAGATGAGAATGGTGCGCGGCTAACCTGCGGCTAGCCCAGATGAGAACTGTGCCAGGCTAACCCGCGGCTAGTCCAGATGAGAACGATGCGCGGCTATCCCGCGGCTAGCCCAGATGAGAACGGTGTGTGGCTAACCCGCAGCAGCTAACCCGAGGCTAACCCGCGGCTAGCCCAGATGAGAACGGTGTGCGGCTAACCCACAGCAGCTAACCCGAGGCTAACCCGCGGCTAGCCCAGATGAGAGTGGTGCGCGGCTAACCTGCGGCAGCTAACCCGCGGCTAGCCCAGATGAGAGCTGTGCGCGGCTAACCTGCGGCAGCTAACCCGCGGCTAGCCCAGATGAGAGCTGTGCGCGGCTAACCCGCGGCTAGCCCAGATGACAGCGGTGCGCGGGGTGGAGCAGCGCTAAGCCTGACCCTGCGCTCGTAGCACCTGCAGCTCAAAGCGCTGTTGCCTGGGGGTAGCTGATAACGCTCGAGCAGCGCTCGCTCCCATTGGCCGGGGCCGGAAGGACGCTGAGATTTGTGGGAGGGACGGGTTGGGCCCCTTCTGGAGGGGGGGGGGGTTTGGTGTCTGTAGTGGGGCTTGATGGGTTGATGGGATGTGTTCATGGGCTGAGTAACCTTTCGGAGTGGCCTGGGCCATGCAAGGGATCTCAGCTCTCAGTTATCATCAGGGTCCTCTCTCTCAGTCAGGCTGCTGCGTGCGTGCGTGCGTGCGTGCGTGCGTGCGTGCGTGCGTGCGTGCGTGCGTGCGTGTGTGTGTGTGTGTGTGTGTGCGAGAGAGTGTGCGTGCGTGAACAGGCTTGTGTGTGTGTGTGTGTGTGTATGTGCGTGTGCACTCTCTCTCTCTCTCTCTCTCTCTCTCTCTCTCTCTCTCTCTCACACTCACGCACACACACACACGTACGCACACACTCACACACTCTCACTCACACTGACAAGCACACACACACACACACACGCGCACACACACAACTACAAATTCACACATTCTCACACGCACACACACACACGCACACTCATAGTAAAATTTAGAAGAGCGGTATAGAAATAATTTTTTCCTGTTAGCTCTCCCACGGAAAGGCAAGAGTGTAATTACACCTCCCAGCCACCGTTTCCAGCTCCACCCCCCCCCCCCCCCTCTGCCCCCCAGTGTAAAATTTGGAAGAAGGCCATGCCTCCAGGCCCATCTCACATCTCACCCCAGCCCCCCCAGGCCTGTGCCCCCGCCCCCAGCCCCTGGTCCTCGTGTGCAGATGGGCGTGTGTTTTGGCTTTTTCTGCAAGCTGTGGAGGGAATCGCAGGACTTTTAATGCGCAGTTAGAACTGGGCCACAGGCCACCGCTAGCCAGACACACGGCGGATAAGGGAACCGCACCGCAGTTTACAGATAGTCTGACCCTTACCCCATCGTGGGGGTTAAAACCGTTTTTATTTTTATTTTTTTTTACAGTTTTTTCCCCCCTCTCTGTCTCTCTCCTATGGTGGGTTTCTGAGAGGAAGTGGGAAACGTTGTGTGTTTGATAAACAGAACAGAACTTTATTGTTTGTTAGGAGTGCAAATTTGCCCTCGGCTTCACAAAGTTAGCCGTGATAACTGCGTAGCGACTGGACGTGCTAATTGCTAGCTGCTGTCACGCCCAACAGAAGATGCTTCTGAGTAGCCCTCTGGCTAGCGGACGGACAGGAATGATGTATTTTGTCGTGAGAGGGAGGGTTTCTTCGGTTTGTCCTTCGCTGTAGTCACGCGGTCGCACTTGTGTTTGCTCTCGGCACGGATCGGTGACGTCTGCGTTCGAGTTGGCGCTGAGAACTGTGATGTCGCGGTTCCCAGGCCGTTGTTCGTACCGTTTTTTTGTTTTTTTGTTTTTAATGAGGGAATTGGGGGATTAGGCTCCCTTTTTTTGGGTGATTTTTTGGGTCCTGTTGGTTACCCCTTAAAGCTCCATCGAAGGCGGGGAGGGAGAGGAACTTTCCCAAAACGCTTTCCCCTGAAGGAGCGGTCCGCTGGGTTTCCACGTCGACGGGAGGTGGAGTTTCGGCTCGGCGGGGGGGGGGGGGGGGGGTGGGGTGGGGGGGGTGGGCGTGCCTCCGGACGCGGGAACGACACGCCCCCGTTAATCACCCCGAAATCCCCACCCGCCTCCCGCCCCCACGGCCGTCGAAGGGGGAGGGGCTCAAACGTGATAATTAGAATCGCGTTCTTTAATTGCCCCGGTTGAGCGATGGCGCCAGAGCGGTGCGATTTCAGCACGTTACTGACAGATGTCAAACTAAGCGTGCGATCCGGACCTCCGCCCCCTCAATCAGGCGCATTCAGACAAGACAAAAACACAGAAAGGAAAAGAAACACAGTGTATCATGCTGCAGTGCGCCGTGGCGGTGCTTTGCCTTAAAGGAAAGGGGAGCGCACGGTAAAATGGCAGTTGGAAGGTGCCGCTATGGCGATGAAAGCCTCGTTAGAAAGGCCTCATTAAAGGGAAATTGCGGAGGAGGGTCGGTTAGTCTTTTGAAAATAATTGGGAGTTTTTGTATTACGGAGCTAGCAGGAAATCAATCGCCAAGAAGGGGAAAAAAAGTGTTTAAATGTTTCCTGTCCAGTAACGGGCTGTTCGTCTGAGAGAAGTTGGTCCTTTTTTAAACCGAAGACGTTTTGATTTTTGTCATCCGTAGCTGGCTGTCTGCAAATTTCGATGGAGCTGCAAAGTTTTAGCTGCTGAGAAGTTTTATGGGAGACAGTAAACTTGGCTGAATTGTCCCCCAGCTCTCTCCCTCTATCAGATCAATTGGAAGTTACCACCTCTGCTTATGTGTTTAGCATTTCAAGGCTAGAATCCCCTGTCAGTTGATTTGTTTAATTCACGGGAAGTGAAGTCGAGCTGTTCCGTAGGTTGCTTTTGAGCATGTAAATCATCTTCACTTTACTTCAGTGGGAGATGGACACTGCCTGGGAATGGTTTCAGATGGTTGGGTCTATGAAACCAGGTACAGCAGGTTTATGAGGACCGGGCTGCTGTGTTCAGACAACATGCCTTTTATTCTCATGTATTTACTTATTTATAATCTCTTTTATCCCTGTCTGTTTCTGTTTTGCCGTGTGTCTCTCTTTTCTGATGTATTTGTGTGTTATTTCTGTGTGAAGCACTTTGGGTTATAACCCTTGTAGTAAGATGTGCTACACAGATCATTAAGGTCATTATGTGTCAGAGGAAAGGCCGGGGGTTCTGTTTGGTCTTTTGAGGCCTAAACAGAGTTTGAAGAACCTGTGGAATGTGTAGGGTGGTTCATTTTTTATTTATCGTCACAACCTATAAATAATGCCAGTTATGGCTGTGTGTGTGTGTGTGTGTGCTGTGTGCTGTGTAGAGGTGTATGACTGTGTGTGTGTGTGTGTGTGTGTGTGTGTGTGCTGTGTAGAGGTGTATGACTGTGTGTGTCTGTGTGTGTGTGTGTGCTGTGTAGAGGTGTATGTCTGTGTGTGTGTGTGTGTGCTGTGTAGAGGTGTATGACTGTGTGTGTCTGTGTGTGTGTGTGTCTGTGTGTGCGCGCATGCGTGCTGTGTAGAGGTGTATGACTGTGTGTGTGTGTGTGTGTGTGTGTGTGTGTGTGCGCGCGCGTGCTGTGTATTGGTGTATGACTGTGTGTATCTGTGTGTGTGTGTGTGTGCGCATGCTGTGTAGAGGTGTATGACTGTGTGTGTGCGTGTGTGTGCGCGTGCTGTGTATTGGTGTATGACTGTGTGTGTCTGTGTGTGTGTGCTGTGTAGAGGTGTATGACTGTGTGTGTGTGTGTGTGTGTGTGTGTGTGTGTGTGTGCGCGCGCGCGCGCGCGTGCTGTGTAGAGGTGTATGACTGTGTGTGTGTGTGTGTGTGTGTGTGTGCGCGTGCTGTGTATTGGTGTATGACTGTGTGTATCTCTGTGTGTGTGTGTGTATCTGTGTGTGTGTGTGTGTGTGTGTGTGTGTGTGCTGTGTAGAGGTGTATGACTGTGTGTGTGTGTGTGTGTGTGTGTGTGCGCGTGCTGTGTAGAGGTGTATGACTGTGTGTGCGTGTGTGTGTGTGTGTGTGTGTGTGTGTGTGTGCGCGTGCTTTGTATTGGTGTATGCCTGTGTGTGTCTGTGTGTGTGTGCTGTGTAGAGGTAACTACATCAGTGCAGAGAGTGGTTTCAAGGGCCTTGTTAGTACTGCTCAGGATGTCTCATTTTTGACTTCTGTCAGTCTTGCGTCAATCATCTGTCGTGCGTTTTTCCGGTTCTGTTCTGATAGGTGGAGGTATGTGTGTGCGTGGCGCTTTGAAGGTGGAGCGTTGCGTGAGTCCACGAGCTCGACCTCTGACCTCTCTGCACCCGCGTCGTGCTCTTGACACGGATGATCCCGGGGCTGTCGGGAGATAAAACCTTTAGCTTGAGTCTGTCAGAAACGCCCCCTCTTTTTATTTTAACACTGACTGGAAACGGTCATGCTGACAGTTCAAACCAAAAATTCAAGTGAAATTAGAGATTCTTCCGCAAGTATCCGGTGCCCATGTGTCCATGCTGTTTGCTGTTGTGTGGTGGTAGTAGGTACAGCATGTAATCAACTGTGTTCATGAGCTCTGGAATTGACGTTATTTGATCATCGAGGGTGGGTTAGTATATATACAGTTAGAGGAGGAGGAGGAGGGAGGACTGATCTATTTCTGACCAGGTCAGCGGTACCGTCGTGTCTGCTCCTCTGCCCTGCCGCTCATGCTGTGGCTGCGCTGTGGTGTGGTCGTGCTGTGGAGCCGGTGTCAGCACAGACGCGTGCGGCTACACGCATTAGAATGGAATCAGTGCTGTAAACGTGGCTAAAGGAAAGAGCAGCGATATTATTACACACACACGGGCACAGACACAGACGCACACACACTCACACACACACACACAGACACAGACAGACGCACACACACAGACACACACACGCACATACACGCACACAGACACAGACACACACACACACACACACAGACACACACACACACACACACGCTGCGTAGTGCCTCGGCGCAGATGTTGTGTGTGTAACGGGGCTGGCTGATGCTCAGGTTGGGCTGCTGTCCCGGCTCGTTTCGGGTGATCAGGTGACTCGCTCGGAGGCGGGGCTGAGCTCTGGTTGCTCCAGCTGATCTCAGCAGGTGTGCTGCTCCACTCAGACGTGTCAGAGCCGCCTGCCGTCCTGTCACTCCCCCCCCCCTCCCCCAACCCCCCACGCACACACACACACACACACTGCGCCCCCCCCTCCCCCCCACACACACACACACACACACACACACTGCTCCCCCCCCCCCCCACACACACACACACACACTGCGCCCCCCCCCCCCCCCCCCACACACACACACACACTGCGCCCCCTCCCCCCCCCGCACACACACACACACACACTGCTCCCCCCCCAGTCCTCCGGTAGTGGAATAACTCCAGGTCTTCTGGGAGCAGAACATCCCCCGCCCCCCCTTTGTGACATCATCCTGTCAGTGTGTCGTCCCCGACAGCAGCGATGGTTGTCATAACAGCGAGGATCGCTTCATAGGGCGGCTTTGGGCTGAAACGTGCCGGAGACAGAGCAGGGGCTGCTGGGATGCCCTGGAAATGTAATGGATATATATGACAGGAAAAAAGCCCTGCTATAATTGTGCATATTCATGAGCATATGTACCGGGTGTGTCCCTCTTAGCAAGCCTTTTTTATTTTAGGTTTCCCTGGTGTGTGTGTGTGTATGTGCGTGTGCATAAGTGTTTTAGTGTGTGTGTGTGTGTGCTTGTGTGTGTGTGCATGCCTGTGCGCTCGTCTACGTACGTGTCTGTGTGTGTGTGTGTGTGTGTGTATCTGTATATGTTCGCGTTTGTGTGCGTGTGTGTGTGCGTGCGTGTGAATGTGTGTGTATATGTGCGTGTGTGTGTGTCTGCATGTGCGTGTGTGTGTGTGAATGTGTGTGTATATCTGCGTGTGTGGGTGCATGTGTGTATGCGTGTGTGTGTGTGTGTGTGTGTGTGTGTGTATCTGTATATGTTCGCGTTTGTGTGCGTGTGTGTGTGCGTGTGTGTGAATGTGTGTGTATATGTGTGTATGCGTGTGTGTGTGTGTGTGTACGTGCGTGTGCGCGTGTGTGTGTGCGCGTGATTGTGCATGTGCGTGTGCGTGTGCGTGTGCTTGTGCGTGCATGTGTACGTGCGCGTGTGTGTGTGCGTGTGTGTGTACGTGCATGTGCGTGTGTGTGTGTGCGTGCTTGTGCGTGCGTGTGTACGTGCGCGTGTTTGTACGTGTGTACGTGTGTGTACGCGTGCATGCGTGTGCGTGCGTGTGTACGTGCGCGTGTGTGTGCGTGTGTGTGTACGTGCATGTGCGTGTGTGTGTGTGTGCGTGCGTGTGTGTGTGTGTGGGGTATGGTATGAGCACTTCGGGGGTATGATATGTTAATAAAATGTGTCAAGATGTCTGGGATCCCATTCTCTCTTTATAAACAAACTTTCAACATGAGCCCGGCTAATTAGCAAGCCCATCTGTTCGGTTTAGCAAAGTTGGTGTTATTTACCTGAGAAGCTGCAGGAGCAAAAAAGACGAGCTCGCTTTCCCACAGTAGATGACACGTGTTATAAATATAAATCTCATTTTTTCCCAGTTTCAAATGTAAATGGTAATTATTCGTATTGTTCTGAGGTATTGGTGTGATTGAGTTCTGCGCCTGGGCGTGGCCGTCGCTGTTCTGATCCGCGCCGCGCCCTCGGGTTGCGCCCGTGTAATTAAGGCCTTTATTTGTTTCGCTATTGCACACTTTTAAAACCGTCGACTCTCCTTAATTATTGCGTCTTACGAGCCTCCGTGAGAGCGGGGTGTTAATTAAGCTCTGGCAGTTCCCCCCCCTCGGTTTGGAGGTGCGTGTTCCTGACGCGAGACCGGGCGTTGAGCCGGGGGGGGCGGGGGTGAAGGCGGGGGGGGGGGGGGCGGGGTATTCCCTTAACAGCGTCGAGCTGGGCTGTTGGCGGCGATTGGCTGATGGTGCGTGGATCGGCCCGGTCCAGCCCCGGCTATTCTGCATGTTAAGCACTCCGCAGATCAGTCTGAGGCCAGGGTGGGGGGGGGGGCAGAACAGAACGGGTGGGGGGGGGGCCCAGAAGCCTCCATCTGCTTCTCCCCGCTCCTCTGTGCCGGGGGAAGCTTACTCTAATCCGGCTGCTTGTCAGTACAGGTTAGTGAAAGCAGGCGGGCGATGGGGGCGACGGGGCGATGGGGGCGACGGGGCGATGGGGCGACGGATCGGGGCGGACCTGACCCGTGCCTGGCGGGGGAGAGCCCGTCGTTATCGGCCGCGGTTCAGAGTTCTCTCTGCGTTTGGGGTTTACGGTTTTTTTAATGCGTTCTTTCTTTCGTCCGTCCGTCCTTCCTTTCCCCCTCGCTATTAAATGCCTTTGATTATTTTCACTTTGTGTTTTTTTTCCCCCCCACTGTACTGAAGTAGTGATGACAGGAATATTAGATAATGAGGTCTTCATTTATTTTTTATTTTTTTCTTCTGTGAATTATAAAAACAAGGAAGAGTAGAAAGGCATCTGGCCAATCGGATGCGTTTAAACGTTTACCGGCTTTGAAGACGGAGGCCGGTAAACTGCGTGTGAAGAGAAAGAAGAGCAGATCTGTTCAGGTTGAGAGAGAAGCGTGAGATAGGGAGCGCTGTTTATATCTGCGCCAGTACGTCGCTCTGGATAAGAGCGTCTGCCAAAAGCCTGTAATGTGATGCAATGTAACACCTCCAGGCCAAAGGACTGACTTCCTGAGCCCCCCGCAGGTGGAGCACCCCATCACCGAGTGCATCACCGGCCTGGACTTAGTGCAGCAGATGATCCGCGTTGCCAAGGGTTACGCACTCCAGCACACGCAGGCCGACATCCCCATCAACGGCTGGGCCATCGAGAGCAGAGTTTACGCAGAGGTGAGGGGGACAAAACAAACTGCGACGCCCCCCCCCCCCCACTTCCCCCCTTTAGGGGCGGGGCCAGCGGGGGAGGAGGGGGAGGGGGAGGGGGAGGAGGGGGAGGAGGGGGAGGAGGGGGAGGAGGAGGGGTTGTTTGGGAGAGAGTAGCGTGAGGCGTTTGAGCAGCTTGTCTCCTGAACGCTCCCTTCAGCGCTCTCACTCACGTTTGACTCAACGTTTCTCTTTTGTTGAACGGCCCTCCTAAATCGCAGACAGCATCCTGCGGGCCTCAGATGTTGTGTTCTCTGTAAGCAATTTAAGACTGTAATAATTTCACAACTTGTTATGCTAATTAGGGTAAACCTCCGAGCCCCTTTTTAGTGCGGCAGTAGATTTATTGGCCGTTTGTTTGTAGCGTAAGGAATGAAAAGGAGAGGGAGGAATTAATCCTGTTAACCAGGGATAATTGGGCAAAAAATAGCCCTGCCAATGCCTTTAACTCCGAGGAGCGGCAGTTAACCTCGTTTCCTGTGTTTTATTTTAAAGTTAATGTTTCCTCTTGTTTCGGCTTCCTTTCAGGACCCCTACAAATCCTTCGGCCTGCCTTCCATCGGGCGCCTGTCCCAGTACCAGGAGCCCTCCAATCTCACCGGCGTAAGTTTCCTGTTAGGAGTCTGTTTCTCTGTCCCACACTGCAGGTATCTCTGTCTCACACTGCAGGTCTCTCTGTCCCACACTGCAGGTCTCACTGTCCCACGCTGCAGGTCTCTCTGTCCCACTGCAGGTCTCTCTGTCCCACACTGCAGGGCTCTCTGTCCCACACTGCAGGTCTCTCTGTCCCACGCTGCAGGTCTCTGTCCCACACTGCAGATCTCTCTGTCCCACACTGTAGGTCTCTCTGTCCCACTGCAGGTCTCTCTGTCC
>CM077298.1:36259507-36307007 GCA_039654925.1 Anguilla pacifica | reverse complement strand
TGGCAGATAAAATTATTAAATGTTATTTTACGTGAGGATATGCATGTTGTGTGTGAGAAATGCTTTACAGCAGTTATAATAAAATATGCAATTAAATGTGTTTTGCAGAGGTGATAATTTTTTATCTTGCGAATTTATACCCTGGACGTACTCCTTGTATTTTTTTAGATCTTTCTTCTAATATTGTAATAAAATAATGGATACGTAAAATAAATGGTTAAAGTGAGATGAAATAAAAAGTGTTAAGATAGTGGGATTATAATTAAAATAAAATAAGCGTCACCATGCTAGACATTCTGCAGTCTTCTGTGGTATCTGTGTGTGAGGCCCGTTTAAAAAAATGAAAAACAGACTGGAATTACTAGTTGAGCATTTCTCAGTTGAACTAATGTCAGTGCTCAATCTGTACTGGAAAAGCTTTAAGTGTGTGTGTGTGTGTGTGTGTGTGTTTGTGTATGTATGTGTGTGTGTGTGGATAGACTTGCCTGCTTACGGTTTTTTCTGTTTTTTTCTTTTTTTTTTGTAGGTACGAGTGGACAGTGGCATTCAAGAAGGAAGTGACATCAGTATCTACTATGACCCAATGATCTCCAAAGTTAGTAAACATTTGATATTTATACAGATAGTATTTTAATATCTGCTTTTCTGGAATTGCCATGGAAACGCTTTTGTCTGCAGTTCAAAATCCATTTACTACTTTATGTGACTCAGTGATGTTTGGTGATGTGTGTCTGAGTGTCTCTTTGTTGGCCTGTGTTTGAGTGTCTCTTTGTGGGCCTGTGTTTGAGTGTCTCTTTGTGGGCCTGTGTTTGAGTGTCTCTTTGTGGGCCTGTGTCTGAGTGTCTCTTTGTGGGCCTGTGTCTGAGTGTCTCTTTGTGGGCCTGTGTTTAAGTGTCTCTTTGTGGGCCTGTGTCTGAGTGTCTCTTTGTGGGCCTGTGTCTGAGTGTCTCTTTGTGGGCCTGTGTTTGAGTGTCTCTTTGTGGGCCTGTGTCTGAGTGTCTCTTTGTGGGCCTGTGTCTGAGTGTCTCTTTGTGGGCCTGTGTTTGAGTGTCTCTTTGTGGGCCTGTGTTTGAGTGTCTCTTTGTGGGCCTGTGTTTGAGTGTCTCTTTGTGGGCCTGTGTCTGAGTGTCTCTTTGTGGGCCTGTGTCTGAGTATCTCTTTGTGGGCCTGTGTTTGAGTGTCTCTTTGTGGGCCTGTGTCTGAGTGTCTCTTTGTGGGCCTGTGTCTGAGTATCTCTTTGTGGGCCTGTGTCTGAGTGTCTCTTTGTGGGCCTGTGTCTGAGTATCTCTTTGTGGGCCTGTGTCTGAGTATCTCTTTGTGGGCCTGTGTCTGAGTGTCTCTTTGTGGGCCTGTGTCTGAGTATCTCTTTGTGGGCCTGTGTTTGAGTGTCTCTTTGTGGGCCTGTGTCTGAGTATCTCTTTGTGGGCCTGTGTCTGAGTGTCTCTTTGTGGGCCTGTGTCTGAGTGTCTCTTTGTGGGCCTGTGTCTGAGTGTCTCTTTGTGGGCCTGTGTCTGAGTGTCTCTTTGTGGGCCTGTGTCTGAGTGTCTCTCTGCCTGTCCTCCTGTCCTCTGCAGCTGGTCTCGTACGGCTCCACTCGTGCAGAAGCTCTGGAGCGGATGGAAGCGGCTCTGGACTGTTACGTTATTCGCGGTAAGCAGCCCAGCTCCTGGGCTAACGGCGGCTTTGGCGCACACCAGCAAGCCGCTCTCTGAGCGGTCCACCGCTGGGAAGTGTCGTACGCGCTGGCGCCCGTTGGCAGATGGCTGAGGGTCAGGAAGCGCTGGCGTTGGCCTGTTTCACCGGGCACCTTTTCGGCAAACTTTGGCCTAACGCTGGACGCTGATACTGAGGGGAGCAATAGGGAGCTTCAGTGAACACACATTTAATTTCTGCCCTGGCATTTCACCGTAAATTTAGGGAATTGTATGGGGAACTGTGCTACCTTTAAAAAAAGTTGTAGTATTTATTTATTTATTTATTTTTAAAAATAATTTTATTGTCATAACATGGTCAACCATTTGAATGACATCATTCACAGTGAAAACCCTGCAGCCACCAGTTCACACGACTAGTAAGACTTTGATATCATAATATTATTTACACACAGTTCTGGTACAAATTTTGGGAACACTGTGCTTAAAGAAAAAATTTATCTTTAAGGAATTTTATCAGTGCCCTTTTTTTGCCCTGTTGAGCCATTTTCGTCTGTAAAACGTATTTGGAACTGTTCTCTTTTTGGCCACGCGCGGCAACATTCTGTGACCATCAGTAATTTAAAATAATGCATACGAGGCCAAAATATAGTTTTCTTTGCATGAACACTTTTTGTAGAATAAACTGGCCAATGAAGCTGATAATAATATTTCCAACAGTTAGATGCATTTCACTGCTGAATTATGTAGGTATGAACTAATACATATATAGGAAGGTTTAATGATTACTTGTGTAACGCAAATGCTAATTACTTCTTTATTTTTGTCTTTTGTTGAGATTACATTTTATTATATTATACCAAAAAGAAATTATTGCAAAAATATTGCATTAATAGTTAAAATCTGTTTATAAATGCTTCAAGTGTTTCCATGATTTGTGCCAGTACTCCGTTTCTGTTGCTCAAATAACATGAGGAAGTGTAATTGGGGTTTAATAACATCTTCCACCGGGGTTCTTTGTGTGAAGAGGAGTACGGAGGGGGAGGAGTGAGGAGGAGCAAGGAAGAGGAGGAGTGTGGGAGGACAGGGAGGAGGAGGAGGCAATGGAGGAGGAGGAGGAGGATGGGGAGTGAGGAGGGAGGAAGCAGGAGGTGGAGGGAGATGGAGGAGAGGGAGTGAGGAGGAGGAGGAGGCAGGAGGAGGAGGAGGAGGCAGGAGGAGGTGTAGGGGACGCGCAGCGCGGGGGAGCTGTGGCAGGTGCCCTTTGTCAGTGGCGCTCCTGGCCGGGAGGAAAGGTCACTCTAACACTTTCAGCAGGAGGGAGCCAGTCTGCATTAATAATGCTGAGCAGAGAGAGAGAGAGGAAACACAGCCAAGCCTGCTGTCCTGTGTGTGTGTGTGTGTGTGTGTGTGTGTGTGTGTGTGTGTTTTTATCTGTGTGTGTGCCTGTCTGTGTGTGTGTGTGTGTGTGTGTGTGTGTGTGTGTTTTTATCTGTGTGTGTGCCTGTCTGTGTGTGTGTGTGTGTGTTTGTGTGTGCGTGTGTATGTGTATGTTTGTGTGTGTGTGCCTGTCTCTGTGTGTGTGTGTGTGTGTGTGTGTTTTTATCTGTGTGTGTGTGTGTGCGTGTGTGTGCATGTGTTTTTATCTGTGTGTGTGCCTGTCTGTGTGTGTGTGTGTGTGTGTTTGTGTGTTTATCTGTGTGTGTGTGTTTGTGTGCATGTGTGTGTGTTTGTGTGTGTTTGTGTATGTCTTTATCTGTGTGTATGTCTGTGTGTGTGTGTGTGTGCCTGTGTGTGCTTATCTCTGTGTTTGCGTGTGTCTGTGTGTGTTTGTGTGTGCGTGTGTGTGTGTGTGTGTTTGTGTGTGTGTGTCTGCGTGTGCTTATCTGTGTGTTTGCGTGTGTCTGTGTGTGTTTGTGTGTGCGTGTGTGTGTGTTTGCGTGTGTATGTGTGTGCATGTGTGCGCTTACTGTGTGTTTGCGTGTGTGTTTGTGTGTGCGTGTGCGTGTGTGCGTGTGTGTGTGTGTGCGTGTGTGCGTGTGTGTGCTTGTGTGTGTGTGTGTATGTGTGCGTTTGCGTGTGTGTGTGTGTGTGTGTGTGTGTGTGCGTGTGTGCGTGTGTGTGTGCGTTTGCTTGTGTGTGTGTGTGTGTGTGTGTGTGTGTGCGTGTGCGTGCGTGTGTGTGTGTGTGTGTGCGTGTGTGCGTGTGTGTGTGCGTTTGCTTGTGTATGTGTGTGTGTGTGTGTGCGTGAGCAAATGTGCTTCTAACCCTGTCTTTAAAAAAAAAAAGTCTTTATTATGGCGCATAGGTGCCCTGCAATGTCTTTCAGGGGCTTCTGCCTGTAAGCGTCTGCTGAGTTAATTGATTTGGTGAGAGTCAAAACACAGAAATGCATCAATGAAAACAACTGAGTGCAGCAGTGCGCAGATTTAAAATGGCAAAAAAAATCAGTGCTCCGTGTTTGGGGTCCCCTGTTTGTGGTGCCATGTTTGTGGTCCTGTGTTTGTGGTCCCGTGTTGGTGGTGCCCTGTTTGTGGTGCCGTGTTTGTGGTGCTGTGTTTGTGGTCCCGTGTTGGTGGTGCCGTGTTGGTGGTCCCCTGTTTGTGGTCCCGTGTTGGTGGTCCCCTGTTTGTGGTGCCGTATTTGTGGTCCTATGTTTGTGTTCCCGTGTTTGTGGTCCTGTGTTTGTGGTCTCGTGTTGGTGGTCCCCTGTTTGTGGTCCCCTGTTTGTGGTCTCGTGTTTGTGGTCCCCTGTTTGTGGTCCCGTGTTTGTGGTCCCCTGTTTGTGGTGCTGTGTTTGTGGTCCCGAGTTAGTGGTGCCCTGTTTGTGGTGCCGTGTTTGTGTTCTCGTGTTTGTGGTCCCCTGTTTGTGGTCCCCTGTTTGTGGTCCCGTGTTGGTGGTCCCCTGTTTGTGGTCCCGTGTTGGTGGTGCCCTGTTTGTGGTCCCCTGTTTGTGGTCCCGTGTTGGTGGTGCCCTGTTTGTGGTGCCGTGTTTGTGTTCTCGTGTTTGTGGTCCCCTGTTTGTGGTCCCGTGTTGGTGGTCCCCTGTTTGTGGTCCCGTGTTGGTGGTGCCCTGTTTGTGGTCCCCTGTTTGTGGTCCCGTGTTAGTGTTCTCGTGTTTGTGGTCCCCTGTTTGTGGTCCCGTGTTTGTGGTGCCGTGTTTGTGGTGCTGTGTTTGTGGTCCCGTGTTGGTGGTCCCGTTTGTGGTCCCGTTTGTGGTCTCGTGTTTGTGGTCCCCTGTTTGTGGTCCTGTGTTGGTGGTCTCGTGTTGGTGGTCCCCTGTTTGTGGTGCCGTATTTGTGGTCCTATGTTTGTGGTCCCGTTTGTGGTCCTGTGTTGGTGGTGCCCTGTTTTGCCCTGTTTTGCGTCGGTAGGTTGCGGGCGCGTGCGAAGCGGCCATCGCTGAAGGCCGCTGGCGTGACGGACGTGTTTGAGTAAACAGAGCGAGGGAGACGGGGTGTGAAAGCGGTGTAATTAGCGCGGCGGCGTGGGCGGCGCGCCGGCGCTCGGGGAGTTCGCCGGTCTCCTCGGGACAGCGCCGATTACACAACACGCAATTAGCGTCCCGGCTTATTACATTACCGCCAATCCTATCCACTCAGTCGCGAATGCAACTCACACTGCAACTTCAGTTTGATGTTCAGGGGTGCAGGGTTGCCGGGGGGAAGGGGGGGGGGGAGGGGGTTGTGTCTTGTGAACTGTAGAATTAAAAAGTCAAGGCAAAAAAAAAAATGAAATGCATTAATTTATGGTTAATTATCATCACATCCTGCTTTTTCATTTTGCGTTGTTTTTATTGTAGTAAACGCAAAGCCGTTCAGGAGAGATTGTTTACGCTGCTGAATTTAGTTCTGTGCTGTAAACAGGTTCTGGTTAGAATCCAGTCTTTAGACTTTATGGTCCCAGAAAACATCCGTTTATTTTACCTGTGCTGAACCGTTTGCTTCGGACGGCTCTATCTCCGCGCTGGTGTTAAGTACTGAGAACCCTGTCACCGGGAACTCTGGAGCGCGACCTGACAGGTCACATGACCGCATTTTCAAATATCAAACCACTTCGTAAGAAGTGGCCAAATGTCAGACCACACTGTTAAAGCAATTAAAAATAATTTTAGAAAAATTATTTTCCATTATTTTATTTTTTGGTCATTTGTATGGCTAGGTAATGGTCAGCATGAAGAACCAAAAACAGCCTCTGTGTATGACTAGACTGCCTTACTAGACTTACTGACTGTTACAACCTAGTTACTAACAACATACTACTGCCTAATAAGTGTCATACCCATTACATTTTGCAGATGCTCTTAGCCAGAGTGAGTTACTCAGATTATTAATTTTTACATAGTAATGTGAAAAATACGGACTAAAGCAAGTCCAGGTTAAGGGTACAACAGCAGTGTCCAGTACCTGGAAATGAAACCTGCAGCCTTTAGGGTACAAGACCAGTTCCTTAACCAGTATACTACACTCTACCCATAACATAAATTAAAATTATTCCCAAAATGTGGTAAATTGCTCTGTTGGTTTACATGACATTCAATTGCTGGCATTTTGCTGACAGGTTATAAATTTCATAAATGTAGGTCTTTTTTTCCCCAATTTGTGAGCTGCCGTTCAGATGTTACCTCTTATTTCTGGTTTCTAACGTTTCTCTCTGTCGTCTAGTCCTCCCTTCTCTGTGACATTGTCTTTGTTTGAGGGGGAAAAAAACAAACAAAATAAAAATGAAGAGAAAGCAGTAGTAGACAGAATCGCTCTACGGCCGCTCTTTTAAGGCCTGACAGGCAAGTGGAAGTGTTTTTTCATCTGCCAGAAAGGCGTCAAACAGAAAATCGTTGCCGGTAGATTGAGGCGAGGATTGGATAGATTGGGGGAACGCGGAGTTCGGTAGCTGAAGAATAACAGCGTCCTGTTTGCCGTAGAATATCAGTGCTGCCGCTTGTGAAAGGATGAAAGATGGATCAGGGGTGCACCACAGAGAAGCAATCGAAACCCCATATATAAGGTGACAAAGCCCTGTTCTCCGCGAAGTGGACAGTGGCGTTCGAATCACCGCAGACACACTCGGTCCCGTTGAGATTTATACACGCATTATTGAGCGAATTACTTCGATAGGAAAACTTGACGTTTTCTCTTCGCCGAAATGTCCGTTGTGGGTTGATTTTGCCTTTTTTTCCGTAGCTGCTGGTTTTCGCAGGGTCCAGAGGTGTTGGGTGGGTTTTTATGGTCTTTGAAAAGGGAGCTCTCTTGCTGTTTATTTGACCTGATCATAAATTATGCTGTCTCAGGCTAATGTGATTTAAACCCGAGCTGCAGTGATAATATTGTGAGTTCTCGGTCATTTGGGGCCGACGAAATGTTTTATTTTTCCTCGGCGAGGGTGTGGAGGTGTGGATTGCAGTTACTTATTTTCTGCAGTTGTCTCTCTCTCTCTCTCTCTCTCTCTCTCTCTCTCTCTCTCTCTCTCTCTTTCTTGGTGTCGTCCATAATTTAGCAAATGGATCCGTGAAGTAGAAGGGTCCCTCTGGGCCCGTTTCGGGGGTACAGGCGTACAGCACGCCCCTTAACATGGGCCGTTCCTTAACCTCCCTCCCACACACACCCCCCCGCCCCGGTGAAAGAGGGGGAGCGGTGTTTTAACGGTCCTGATAAGAGGAGGAGGATGGTGTGGGGCGTGTCCAGCCTTTTTCCGCAGCCTTCCCACAATGCCGAGCTTCGCCCCGTCTCCTCAGGTGCCCCCCCCCTTTTTATTATTTTTTTTTTTATCTCTGTACATTTCCTGGGACTCCTTTTCACTCAGTTCTCAAGATTTCCTCCCTCTTCCTCTCCCCATCTCTTCTCCTCTTTTCTCTTGTTCTGTAATCTCTCTCCTCTCTGTCCCTCCCCCTCTCCTTCCCTCTGTTTTTCTCCCTCCCTCCCTCCCTCCGTCTCGTTGCTGCAGCGCAGGCCTTTGCCAACCTGCCCCCCCCTCCCCTCACCCCCCCGCTCCCGGTCCAGCTGAAGTGATCACAATATGCCCCCCACCGGCCCCCCGCCCGCGACGAGGGGGGGGGGTCATCGCCAAATTCCCTTTATTCCGCACACAACACACCTCCTCCCCGAGCCCGCCTCTCTCTCGCCGTCTGGCCACAAATGGAGGTCTAATGATTTATCTCAAGGATTTCTTTTCACCAAAATAAGGCGTCTGTTATAAGAGTTTATTTTCATCGCCCCCCCGTCCCCCCGTCCCCCCCCCCCGCCCGGCTCGGTCGGGGCTGGTTTGCGGCGGGTTTTCGGTAAGAGCGGGAACGCGGTGTTCCCCGCGTGGCGAGGCTGTTCTAGAAGGCGGAGCGCGCGCCCGTCGAACACGTAGCCTCGCCGACTCCGGTTCCGTTTCCGCTCGTTTTTGTCTTCTTTCCGCGGTGCGCTGTGAAAATGGGCTCTGGCCGTCGTTGCTGAATCGTGCGCTTGCGTCGCGGTGACACCTCTCTGTCAGGCGGTACTTGCTCATAAATCGAGCCTTTAGGAAGATGATACACCCTCTGATTTTATGTGTTCAAAAAATAGTAATTTTTGTGAGACCCTGATCGTGATCTGCCTACATTTTAAATTGCGTCTTAAATAACATGGAACCCGTAATGCAGTTAATGGTCAAGGGGCTGCTGTTGTGGTTTGTGCTGATCTGTGATGTAACACTAGTACACTGGTATTCACCTTGCCAGGCACAAATTCATCCACGTAAACTGGGAAAAAAATTACACTGGGCCACTGCCCTTGATTGATAAGTGGGAAGAAACGAAAGAAGCATGCTGACTTTGCTGGGCGGGTGATGTTCGATGACGGCTTGATTTGGCACACAGTGTTCAAATATCAGGAGGAAACCCCCCCCCCCCCCCCCCCGCCTGAAGCTCTGTCGCCCCGTCTCCATTCCTACAGTAGCTTTTCTTGTCCGGCTTGCGGGAGAACCGGAACAGAGGCTCACGGGGTCCGTTGTTCTTTAATTAAAAGCCTTAAAAGAACGGATTAGGGCTTCAAACGCTTCGTTGTTATTATTTTAGAGTCCCTGGAAGTGTCAGAGGTGTGTGGGTCACCGCTAATGTGGGCGATATTTCAAACCGCTCCGTTACGATCTGTCCTTTTTTTCCTCCCTCCCTCCCTCCCGCGTCGGTTACGGCCGCGTACGGGCCTCTCCTGATTTACTCGCCACACGCTCTTTTCGCGGGCGCTCTCTCTCTGTTTTGTTTTGGTTCTCCGTGTGAAACACGCCGTGTTCGTGGGCCCGTTTGATCCGGTGAGCGTGCGCGGGTCAGCGTCTGGACCATGTTTGTCCAGCAGCAGGTAGCCTCCGCAGAGCTGTCAGACGCCCATCACTCCTTCCTCTGGCCGTATCCCCCACACAGATGGAGACCTCACCAACTTTGACAGAAGGTCGTTTTTTTTTTTTTTTTTTAAAGTTGCATATTTTTCTCAAATTCCTGTTTTTCGTTCTGGGCTTTTGAAAGGGGAACTCACTGGACTGTAAAATCTGGAAGGGTGGGGGGCAAAAAAAAAAAAAAAAAGGCCGAACCACGTCAGCAGACCTGCCAACCTGCACGCATTTTGTGTACCAACCACGCAATTTTTGGTCAAAATACGCAGGTACAAAATGCCAGCTGAAATTACGCAAAAACATATATATTATTGTAATTTAATTACGGAAAACAATCAAATAATACTAAACAATACCGTACATTTATTCGGTATTTAAACTACATCCCTCGGATTGAACCAGATGCTACGACCTTGTGTTTGTGGTTCTGTAACCCCTCCCCAACCCAGTCAACATCCACTGATACGCAGCGGTGCTTTATTATCCACCGAGGCTTAACGCTGCATTGCTGAGGTAAAACGGGAAGTGGGGAGTAATAATCAAGCACAAAAATGTGACCGTAATGTTAACATATAAAACGCTAAAACATGTTCGGTAACTTTACGAGATGATGCATTTCAAGGAGTATATCCTAATGAGATAAATTTGTGTATATAGTTAGCCGTAGTAGTAGCTCGCATACGATTTAGCCTCGTTAGGAGACGTGTGAATAACTGATGGAGTACTTTAGCTGCAGTAACTCAAACGCTACGGAGACTCCCTGTTCAAACTTTCAATCGCGCATGCTCTGTTGCAAAGGTTTTTGACTATAGACTGCTAACGTAGCAAATAATTCCCATTATTGCAGCCAGTCACCCGACCAGCCTTGCAGTTAGAAAATAATCCTGACGTCAGATGACAAGGATACTAACAAGGAGAGAGGGAGAGAGCAGCAGACCTACTAAAAAGAAGCGAGTCCATGCCCCCCAGAAGTTCCTCGCAAAATATCAGGAGCAATGGCCGTGCCTCCGCCCCTCAAAATGTCCGTTTTGCACATTGTGCAATTATGATTTTGACATTAGCCACCAAGGAGCTTCTGGTGGTAATTTAGCTAAACCTCTAGTTACAAAGGCCTACATAATTTTTCAATTGAGTACTTTTTTTCATTAGGCCTATATGATGTGTGTCTATATAAGCTGATTCAATTATTTAATTATTAAATAAAGATGGAAATCATGAACAGAAACTTGGTTTTATTCATAATTGACAGTGTTTTACATCACAACATAAGTTTTTTTTTTTTTTTTTTTTTTTACATTACAACATAAGTTTCTGTAAATACTTGAAAATGAAAATATGTTACAATATACAAAATAAATTATTTCCATTTTTATTAATTGAATGCAATTCACTTAACTGATGGTTATCAGTTTGTCTAAGCACACATATCATATAATGAAATATTAATCACGAAAAAATTGTTTTAAGCAGGTGTACTCAAACTTTTGACTTGCAAGTATATCATAATATAGCCCAGTGCAGTGCAAGTGATATTTTATAATCAGGTCAAATTGTACAATTTTGCCTGATCACTTTAACAGTCAAAACTAGAATTATGAAGAAAGGCTTGTGTGTGCGTGTGTGCATGCAAAGCGAAGTGGTGCGAAAGCATGTGAACTAAGCGCTACACTGACTGCTGACTGTTGTGGTACTCAAAATATTAGGTTGGCAGGTCAGCGTCAGTGTTTTTAAAAATTTTTTTTTTTTTTTTTACCCCCTCCCTGCCATCACCTCCTCCAACCAAATTCCAGCTTTATTAAGGTTTTTTCATATATTAAAGGATTTTTTTTACCTTCTTCATAGCCATTGAAAATTCAATTATGCCTTTTATTTAGAGGACGATGCATTCTTTCCCTCTCTATTGTGGCTTGTCTGCTGACTGCTGGGGTTCAGCCATGTTTTGGAAAGTAGACATTTTGGCAAGTGTCCAGCGTGTCCTAGACGCGTCTAAGCTGCCAGTTATTGCAGATTTGCTGGCTGTATTAGTGAAATGAAAGCCATTTTCTGCATTTCCCTGTGGGGACCCTCACAGCACTGTCCTGTACGGGTGATGAATTTTGAGTTGGTTTGCTTACTGGATTTTTGAATTGGAACTGAAGAACTATTGAAAATATAGTGAATAGTCATTTACTCGGGCAGGAAAGGCACAAGTCTAAAAAGCAAATAATAAATGCTGTCACAATAATTTGCTTTAATTATTATAAGATAATATAAGCTGTCTTATAATTAGCTATACTATTTATCTTGGCAAGTTTTTGAAGTGTTGTTTGTATTTAATATTTTTGTTTGTGTTGTTTATATATTAGGAGGAAAGTAGTGTGTGTGTGTGTGTGTGCTCGTATGTTTTTTGTATGTGTGCTTGTGTGCGTCTGTGTGTGTGCGCGTGTGTGTGGTGTTTGTCTGTGTGTGTGTGTGTGTGTGTGTGTGTGTTTGTGCATGTGTGTGTGTGTGTATGCGTGTGTGTGTGCGCGCATGCGTGTGTGAGTGTGAGCGTGAGTGTGTGCGTGTGCATGTATGTGTGTGTGTGTATGTGTGTGCGTTATCAGAAGGGGCTGCAGGAGCTCAAGGGTGTTGGTGACCTGAGTGGGGCTGGGGCAGTCAGGTGGTGAGGTGAAGGATGTCCTCTTAATCAAAGAGACGCCCCGGCTGAGTGTGCTGCTGTGGGGAGGGAGGGGCCTGGAGAGGCGGAGTCAGCATTAGCTCTCATCCACTGCACAGCCATGGGCACACACACACACGCATGCGCTCACACACAGACACGCTCACACACACGTGCCCACACACACACAAACACACTCACACACAAACTGTGCACACACACAGGTCTGTAATTACTGAATGCTGTGTTCTGTCCTGCAGGTGTAACTCATAATATTCCCCTGCTCCGGGAGATCCTTGTCCACCCGCGTTTCGTCTCCGGTGACATCAGCACAAAGTTCCTCCCAGAGGTCTACCCCGAGGGCTTCAAAGGTACGCAGCCCTCTCTCACCCTGCCAGGCCCTGTTGCGTACACTCACATCTACACACTCACATCTACACATTCACATCTATGCACTCACAACTACACACTCACATCTATGCACTCACAACTACACACTCACATCTACACATTCACATCTATGCACTCACAACTACACACTCACATCTACACACTCACATCTATGCACTCACAACTATACACTCACATCTATGCTCTCACATCTACGCATTCACATCTACGCATCACATCTATGCACTCACAACTACGCACTCACATCTATGCCCTCACATCTACACACACACACATATACGACCTCACATCTACACACTTACATCTACACACACACATATACGACCTCACATCTACACATTCATATCTACACACACACACACACACACACACATATATGACCTCACATCTACACACTCACATCTACACACACACACACACATATACGACCTCACATCTACACACTCACATCTACACACCTGAGCACTCACATCTGCCTTTTTCATGGAACTGGAGATGGACTAATTTAATTTTATATTGTATTAATGTACTATATTGTGTATTGAGTTTGAGGCTTGTAGGTTATGAAATAAAGATTATATTGACTGCACATCTTGATGTACTTTGGAGCCAAAAAGGACACCTAATAATCAGAGCTTAAAAGTGTCCTTGTGCTGCGGCACGGAAGGTGCCTTCAGTCTGAAGATTCCCACTTTTCATCATAGTTTTCTTTTTATTCTTTAAGCCCCTGTATATTAAAATGAAAATGAAATGAAAATCCTTAACGCCCGCTTTGTGACAGAGCACAGTTTACCGTGTACCATTTCTTAAAATAGCTCCCGTCCTAATCCGTGGCATGAATCCTTTTTTTCTTCCACCCCCCCCCCCTCCCTAATAGATTAATATATTGACAGGATGTCCTTGAGGTGCTGTCACTCACGGTAATGTTGGGCTCGGCGGCTCTGTTCCCTCTGAGCAGCGCTCGGGCCCCGATGGCCAACATTAGGGGGAATTAATTCCTCTCTGCTTTGTACACGCGCCCTTCTGAAGAAGCCATTAGCGCCTGCCACCGCGACCCGCGACAGGGATCCCCAAACCGAGCGCCGGGGACCCCCGTTGCTCTCTCGAGGGGTCCCGGGGCGTTCAAAGGGGAGCGGAGAGCGTTTTATTTCCATATTCCACCCGTTGCCCGTTTCAGGTTTGAGGATGAAACGAACCTCGTCCGGTTTAACACGTCCTGTGTCAGGTTGCGATGGTTGTTGTAATTGTTAAAATATTTACGTTGTAATAAAGCTGCGCTCGTGTGGATCCATAAATATAATGACGTCGTGGTCTGGAGGGTATGGGGCTTTCCCTCAGACCTGGGAATTCATTTGTGTCCCCTGTAGAGGACATGAGTTGTCTGGTCTTAGTCTCAAGAACCATATATTCTGCTTATGCTGTAACTGACACTACAACGGACATTCAATAAAAAGTATATTAATTATATTTTTGAAGATATTTTCGGTGCAACATGTTTTTGTCATCCAAGACACTTGTATTATGTCAAAAAAAATCAAATCCTTAATCTTTGCTTTTGTTGTGCTGGGCGTCAGGAGGATAAGCTAATGTTTTAGACAGCGGGTGTCACAAGGGTTAAACTCCGCAGCTGCCGGGGTTTCAGATGAAAAGGCTTCGGAACCACTGACCTGTGGAGGTGCTCTACCTCAGGACCAATGGCTTCATCCTGATAAAAATGACAGTTAAATCCCTCCTCTGTTCCTCGGTGCTTCTGTGCGGTGCTTCTGTGCGGTGTGTCGATTGCGTTGGCGTTGGTCCGCTCGGTAACAGCGATGCTGGGTATAACACAGCGTCTCCAGTGGCTTTTGGAAACAGAATAATTCTGATGGATTTATTATTTTTTTTCCTGTCCTCCGTTTTCTCCTGACCCTGCAGGGCACCAGCTGTCAGACTCTGAGCGGGAGGAGCTGCTGGCCACGGCGGCCTCGCTGTTTGTAGCGACGCGGCTCCGCTCCCAGAGGTTTCTGGGTAACCTGAGGTAGGTGAACCGAAGCAGGCCGGCCCTCTGCACAGATGTTGCTCTTTTCCCCCTCTTTCTTTCTTTCTTTTATTTATTTATTTCTCTTCCTCTCGGCAGTGTAGCTCTCCGGGCGTAGGTGATGCCGCACGTGTCGCTGTTGAACTTGGCGGGTTGATGCGGTTTTGACGCGGCAGCGCAGGCGTCTGCGTCGGGGTCGTTTTGGCGGGAAAACGGGCGAATGGGCTCTGCTCCTCTTCCTCGTGTCTGTGTGAGCGCGGCCGTGCCCAGCTCCCGGCCGTTCCCCAGGGGGGCGGCGCCAAGGGGGGTGTGGGTCCTTATGTCACTCCAGCACACGGCCCGGCAGCCTGGTCTCCGTGGACTTGTTGCTAAGCGCCGGGGCTGGGGGGGGGGGGGGGCGTGTAATCTGGCGGGCGTGGCACCTGAGCGGGAAGCTCCAGCGCCTCTCGCCACTTCCCGGATCCGCACCGGGGCGTGTGATTGGGCCGGGCCGCGGTGCGGTGATGGTGATGATGATGATGGATGAGCGTTGGTTTCTGTTTCTTCCTGTTCTCCCTGTCCCCTCCTCCGGCTCGGGGAAGGAACGAGGGATATTTGTTTTCCCTCCCTGGAAGAACAATAGCTGAGCCGAGGAAGGAGGTTCCAGCTCCCCGCCCCCCCCAGTGACGGTGACCCTGGGGTATATACCAGGACCCCTGATGCCCTCTGAACCCCCCCTGAGCTCAGTGATTGTGTGTGGCCAGGCTCGATGGGTGAGGGACTGGTGTTAAGGAGTGAGGGGCTGTTGTTAAGGAGTGAGGGGCTGTTGGTAGGGAGTGAGGGGCTGTTGGTAGGGAGTGAGGGGCTGTTGTTAGGGAGTGAGGGGCTGTTGTTAGGGAGCAAGGGGCTGTTGGTAGGGAGCGAGGGGCTGTTGTTAAGGAGTGAGGGGCTGCTGTTAGGGAGTGAGGGGCTGTTGTTAGGGAGCAAGGGGCTGTTGGTAGGGAGCGAGGGGCCGTTGTTAAGGAGTGAGGGGCTGCTGTTAGGGAGTGAGGGGCTGTTGTTAGGGAGTGAGGGGCTGTTGTTAGGGAGCAAGGGGCTGTTGGTAGGGAGCGAGGGGCTGTTGTTAAGGAGTGAGGGGCTGCTGTTAGGGAGTGAGGGGCTGTTGTTAGGGAGCGTGGGGCTGTTGTTAGGGAGCGAGGGGCTGTTGTTAGGGAGCGATGAGGTCTGTAACTCCTCTTCTGCCCTGTCTGTGGACACGGTGTTCAGGAGGGAGAACCACGGTGGGTACAGGCGGGAGACCTGGCGGTGTAAAGGACAGTGTAAAGGACAGTGTAAAGGACAGCGTAACTGCAGTGTAAAGGGCAGCGTGAAGGACAGCGTAAAGGACAGTGTAAAGGACAGCGTAACTGCAGCGTGAAGGACAGCGTAAAGGACAGCGTAAAGGACAGCATAAAGGGCAGCATAAAGGACAGCGTAAAGGACAGTGTAAAGGACAGCGTAACTGCAGCGTAAAGGACAGCGTAACTGCAGCGTAAAGGACAGCGTAACTGCAGCGTAAAGGACAGCGTAAAGGACAGCGTAACTGCAGCGTAAAGGACAGCGTAAAGGACAGTGTAAACGGCAGCGTGAAGGACAGCGTGAAGGACAGCGTAACTGCAGCGTAAAGGACAGCGTAAACGGCAGCGTAAAGGACAGCGTAAAGGACAGCGTAACTGCAGCGTAACTGCAGCGTAAAGGACAGCGTAACTGCAGCGTAACTGCAGCGTAAAGGACAGTGTAAAGGACAGCGTAACTGCAGCGTAAAGGACAGCGTGAAGGACAGCGTAACTGCAGCGTAAAGGACAGCGTAAACGGCAGCGTAAAGGACAGCGTAAAGGACAGCGTAAACGGCAGCGTAAAGGACAGCGTAAAGGACAGCGTAAACGGCAGCGTAAACGGCAGCGTAAAGGACAGCGTAAAGGACAGCGTGAAGGACAGCGTAACTGCAGCGTAAAGGACAGCGTAAACGGCAGCGTAAAGGACAGCGTAAACGGCAGCGTAAAGGACAGCGTAAAGGACAGCGTAAACGGCAGCGTAAAGGACAGCGTAACTGCAGCGTAAAGGACAGCGTAAACGGCAGCGTAAAGGACAGCGTAAACGGCAGCGTAAAGGACAGCGTAAACGGCAACGTAAAGGACAACGTAAAGGACAGCGTAACTGCAGCGTAAACGGCAACGTAAAGGACAGCGTAAAGGACAGCGTGAAGGACAGCGTAACTGCAGCGTAAAGGACAGCGTAAACGGCAGCGTAAAGGACAGCGTAAACGGCAACGTAAAGGACAGCGTAAACGGCAGCGTAAAGGACAGCGTAAACGGCAACGTAAAGGACAGCGTAAACGGCAGCGTAAAGGACAGCGTAAACGGCAGCGTAAAGGACAGCGTAAACGGCAACGTAAAGGACAGCGTAAAGGACAGCGTAAAGGACAGCGTAAACGGCAATGTAAAGGACAGCGTAAAGGACAGGGTGAAGGACAGCGTAACTGCAGCGTAAAGGACAGCGTAACTGCAGAGTCGCTGTGAGTGACAGCTCCTTCAGGACTCTTAACAGGTCCACTTAATTAGGGGCAGAACCCCAGAGAACTCACTGAAGCGCTCAGACCCACTCGAAGAGGAGGGGTGGGGGGGGGGAGCGCGGAGGCGCTCCTTAACTTCCCTGGGACTTCATTAATCGGCTCGAGTCATCACCCGTTACCAAGACGATGCCGAAGGCGGAGCCCTCGGAGGGAGCCGTTCCTCAGCGGCCGGTTCCGCGCGCGTTCCGTTTCCCGCCAAAAACGTGGCGGAGAGGCGGTTCTGGAACGAGCACACCGAACGGGTTCCACCCCAAACGGGTTCCTCCCCGTGTGGCGTAGCAGTGTGGGTAATCTGTTTGGCTTGGGCGTATCCCCGCCCCCCCTCCCCCTCGGGGTTCATCTTCCTGCGTTTCCTGTTGGCGTTGGGATGGGCGGGACGGCTGGATGAGCCACGCGTGCGGAGGTGGCGGCGGCGGGAGTGTTGTTGAGCGTGGGGCGCGCGCGGGGAGTAAACTGGGCGGGGCGGGCTGCGTGTGTGGCCTCTTCGCTGCCCCTCACAGATAACAGCCCCCACACACGCGCGTTTCCTGCAGGAAACCGCCCCGGTTGGTGATTGATGACGGCTTCATTGTTACACCTTCACCCCGCTTCTGTTTAACTTTCCCCCAGTCAGAGAGATGTCAGAATGGGGCGGGGCCTGTCCACACCCAACGCGCTGCACAGCTTCAGCTCAGAACAGTGCTCCGGTGGGGGGGGGGGGGGGGTCACATAGCAGGATTACTGAGTTAGCTGGATAACTGCGCTGAGTAAAACCCGGAACAGCTCTTTTTACTTCAGTCCATGTTGCAGATTTGGGAGTGTTCTGGGTTTTGCTCAGTGCAGTTATCCAGCTAACTCAGTAATCCTGCTTCATGAAACTGGGGCCTGGCCCTATACAGCAGGCCAAACACAGCCTGCTAAAGCTACTCCTGGCCTCTTGATCACTGAGGGGAAAAAAGATATTATTCAGACACGTAAAAAAATGTATGACTGTGTCTGCGTCCACATCATCGCTGTGTCAGAGTTGAGTTTGCCTCCTGTTTCTCACAGAGTAATACCCAATAGCTCTGCTATGCTGTTCTACGCAGGCAACTACTTTGCATACACGCATGACGTCTTATTTATGGACTGATTTTTTGTTATAAACAGTGGAACATTTTTAGACCAATTTTTTTGTGGCCCCCAGACAGTAGGGTAGTGTCGGGTGTCTGGACCCTGGTCTTACTTTCCTGATGCGATTAGCAGGGATTTATCCTGGCTGGTCAGGATTGGCCGTGACGAGCACTTTCCCGCGGGGGGGTTGTGGGGGGGGGGGGGGAGGGGGTGCTAAGCTCGTGTTGATGCTGCGGTGCCCAATCGCCTGCAGCTCTTCCTCTGTGGTGCTTGTATTGGCAGCCACGGTCCCCACCCCCCCCCCCCCCCCTCCACCCCCCCACCCCACCCAGTTTAATGCAGCACGCCACCTTTCATCTTCTCCCAGTGGTCCGGTGTGCCCCGGCCGCATCACAACGCTTATCAGCGAGTGAGGGAATTCGCTCCACAAACACTGTCATTACGCGCTGGAAGAGGGCGTGTGCAGCTGCAGCAGAAATAACACAGCCTGGCACAGGGAAGGGCATTTTTATTGTGTTTTTTTCCCCCTCAGAAAGGATACAGGAAGCTAAATCACATCTCTGATATAAATGCAGTTTGTATGTTTCGCATAATGGTGTGCGTGTAAAATCTGGGCCTAATTCCCACTGTACAGTATCGGCCAGGTTTGTGTTTTCTCGGGGTCTTGGTTTTGGCGGATACTCTCAGCATCGTGTAATGATGGTGGGGAAGGACTTCTCTTTTCCTCTGTCAGGATCTGAAGGATGTTCTTCTGAAGCCTCTCTGGTGCCTGGCAGCTCTCACCAGGAGCTGAGAGAGCTTTTAAACGAAGGAAGCCTTCTTGCCAAACGGTCTCCCGCCCGTCACTGAGGAGCAGTGACTCCTCCTCCTGTCTCAGAGGAGCAGTGACTCCTCCTCCTGTCACAGAGGAGCAGTGACTCCTCCTCCTGTCTCAGAGGAGCAGTGACTCCTCTTCCTGGTACAGAGGGGTGCGGGGTGCGGGGTGCGGGTGTGGGGTGCGGGTGACAGGGTGTGGGTGTGGGGTGCGGGTGACAGGGTGCGGGTGACAGGGTGCGGGTGTGGGGTGCGGGTGACAGGGTGCGGGTGCGGGTGACAGGGTGCGGGGTGTGGGGTGCGGGTGACAGGGTGCGGGGTGCGGGTGCGGGTGACAGGGTGTGGGTGCGGGGTGCGGGTGACAGGGTGCGGGGTGCGGGTGCGGGTGACAGGGTGTGGGTGCGGGTGCAGGTGTGGGGTGTGGGTGCGGGTGCGGGTGCGGGGTGCGGGTGACAGGGTGCGGGGTGCGGGTGACAGGGTGCGGGTGCGGGGTGCGGGTGACAGGGTGTGGGTGCGGGTGACAGGGTGCGGGGTGCGGGTGACAGGGTGCGGGTGACAGGGTGCGGGGTGCGGGTGACAGGGTGCGGGTGCGGGTGACAGGGTGCGGGTGACAGGGTGTGGGGTGCGGGTGACAGGGTGCGGGTGCGGGTGCGGGGTGCGGGTGACAGGGTGCGGGGTGCGGGTGACAGGGTGCGGGTGCGGGTGACAGGGTGCGGGTGACAGGGTGTGGGGTGCGGGTGACAGGGTGCGGGTGACAGGGTGCGGGTGCGGGTTGCGGGGTGCGGGTGACAGGGTGCGGGTGCGGGTGACAGGGTGCGGGTGCGGGTGACAGGGTGTGGGGTGCGGGTGCGGGTGACAGGATGCGGGTGCGGGTGCGGGTTGCGGGTGACAGGGGGTGGGGTGCGGGTGACAGGGTGCGGGTGCGGGTGACAGGGTGCGGGTGCGGGGTGTGGGTGCGGGTGCGGGTGCGGGTGACAGGGTGTGGGGTGTGGGTGCGGGTGCGGGTGCAGGTGACAGGGTGCGGGTGACAGGGTGCGGGGTGTGGGGTGCGGGTGTGGGTGACAGGGTGCGGGTGCGGGTGACAGGGTGTGGGGTGCGGGTGCGGGTGACAGGGAGAGGTCTGCCCTTTGCACTCCTCCCGCTCGTCTCCGTGGCAGCGTCCTTGTGTTTCCTGCTTTCATCCGCCGCGCAATGAAATGGAAATTAAATGCAGCATAAAAATAGATGATGGGGCTTGTAGCTCATTCCGCTCATTCCCTCCCCTGCCCCTTCACCCCCTCACCCCCCATCGGCCGCGCTGACGGCTAGCAGCGCTAACCAGGCCAGACAGCACCCTGCCTCCAGGCCGCCGCCACTGTCCTGGCCACCGGAAAAAGAAAAGAGAGCACCCTCCCTCCCTCCATCCCTCCCTCTCTCCCTCCCTTCTTCCCTCTCTCCCATCTTCCCTCTTTCCCTCCCTCCCTCCCTCTCTCCCTCTCTCCCTATCTCTCATCTTTCCTCTCTCCATCCCTCCCTCTCTCCCTCCCTTCTTCCCTCTCTCCCATCTTCCCTCTTTCCCTCCCTCCCTCCATCCCTCCCTCTCTCCCTCCCTTCTTCCCTCTCTCCCATCTTCCCTCTTTCCCTCCCTCCATCCCTCCCTCTCTCCCTATCTCTCATGTTTCCCCTCTCCCTCCCTCCATCCCTCCCCCTCTCTCCCTCCCTTCTTCCCTCTCTCTCTTCCTCCCTCCCTCCTTCTTTCCCTTTTGCAATCTGGCCGCTTGTCGTTTGCTCCGGTTCGGTGCTTTTGAGAGGCCCTGAGAGTGTCGGGGTCCCCCCACCAGGTTCCTGAAAGGGGCGGGGGGGGGGTGTGTGCGCTCCACCAGTATTATTCTGATTCTTCTGCTGCAGGTTATTGGGCAGCTGCAACGCCCCACTGCCAAATTCACCCCCCCCCCCCTTTTCCACCGTCGTCACACAATTGATTCCAACACCCCCCCCCCCCCCGCCAAAATTCATTTTGGATCACCCGATATGAAACGTTTTAATTTCTGTTCAGGTAAGCCCGTCCGATATCAATCGCCGTCTTTTCCTCCTGTGTGACGAGCCTGGAGGATGATGGGTAAATGAGTCCCCGCGGCTCTGATTGGTTCCCTCTTTTAAGCCCGTCCCCTCCTCCGGCCTCCAGTCCTACCGGAATAAAGCGGTTAATCTGCCGAATGGCGCTGGTGTCTGGTGTGGATGGCAGCAGACCGGCCCTTTCTGGGGGGGTGTATGGGTGGGGGGGGCGGACCCCCTTTCCGAAGCGATCTGAGCTCCCCCCCCCCCCCCCCGTTTGTACCCCGAATAGCATCTGTGTCCGAACCAAGTGGTTAAGTTTAATACGGTCCAGCCTTTGATCGTGGCTGTTTGAGCTGTTGAGGGCGATGTACGTGTTCCCTGTGATAGCAAACCGATACGATCAGGACATCAGGAGGGAATTCACCGTGAAGCATTTGCATCCATTCAGCTTAGCGCCTGGATGCCATTTTGAATTTGGTGTCTGTTATGCATGTGCAAGTGTCTGTGTGTGTGCGTGTGTGTGTATATGTGTATATGTGTGTGTATGTGTCTGTGTCTGTGTTGTATGTGGTGTATGTGTCTGGTGTGGTGTGGTGTGGTGTGTGTGTGTGTGGAAGCTTTGCATGAAAATAGGCTTTGATCCCAGCACAGTGTGGTGCTCTCTGCTTCCTCCCATTGATTGCGTGTTATTTAAATCTCTCCCTCTCCTCCATCCTTTCTCTAGCTGCTTCGACTCTTGGGCCCGTCCTGTGGGGGTGTGTTTGATATCGCAAAAACGGGAACCGCCCAAAGCAGGCTGCTTGTCCTAATCCGCAGTCCGTAGTTAGCAGAATACCCAATTGCTTAATTACTGTTATAAATGAGTTAAGCATATGGAGTGTTTTTGTACAGCATGGATTCGTGACTCAATTTATATTGAACAGCTAAGCTTTTAAACGGGCATCACTTAATAAGAGCTTTGAGAGGCTGATGCTGGAGAGAGGCTGTTAGTGCTGAAGAAGATTACAACTTATTTTATGAGCTCAGTACTGCCTCTCCCACTGCGAGTTTACTTCCACACACGTTTTTTTCCGTCTTAATAAGATTAGAGCGTGCTTTACCTTGAAATACAACCCGCACACTGTTTGTACCAAACATTAGCCTCTTACCGCACAAGGTCTGGGGTCAGATCAAGGCATATCATTGGTCGGTTAGATTATCACATCACATTTATACTGCCTGGATGGAACGGCAAGCCATTCTCCAAAAAACATATCCAGTAGAATAGCACAGGTTAATGCCAGTTAGAATGGTACAGGTGGTGTGCTGGATCCTAGGTATGGATCGCAGTAAAATTCACGTTAATGGATATGAAGTAAAATAATTATGATCTTAAAAGATTCTGTTGGGAATAATACGTAGTAGAAGTGAACATGCCGCCATTTTGAGTGTAAGGGCGGCTGTATTATTTGTAACTGTTGCTCAGTTCAGTCATTTCTAAGTCTGCGAGCATGAGCATTCTGTTTCTCTGTGATTTTATGAATTTTGCCCAGCTTCTTAGGATCAAACTACGGTCCTTTCAAATATTTAGTTTAATGTCATTTGTAAACATGGGCTCGTTCCGTTTTCTGTTTTGGTATGTAAAAGCTGTGAAGTGATTAAAAGATTTTTCTTCATTTCTTAAGGAGAGTGGAATGTTTAGCTCACTTTACTCAGCTGGGGGTTGTGGGTAAGGGGGGGGGGGGCAGAGACAGTTACTGATCGCAGCACAAGAAGTCCCACAGTAGGGAATGAAACCCCCGGGCACATGGGGAGGGCGAGGGGGGGGGGGGGTTTATTAGGGTTGAGAGTTAGCCTGTCGCTGTTACAAAAATAATGAATAAATAAAAAACAGTAGTAAAGTTGAGAAAGGAAACAGTTACATGTGTGATTATATAACCATTATTCACGCAGGCTGTTCTAGTGGAGCTGTGTAGGGCTAATGCTGTCGGTCTCTATGACTGGTAAGTATGCTACTTATTTCCATGGTGATATAGGCTATGGGGGGGGCGTTTATTGATTAAATTTCATAACTGCTCCCCCCAGCGTGAAGCGCCTCGTCGTCGCCAGGCGGGTAAAATTCATTTCGGGACGGAGGGCTCGGCACAATCAATCTTCAGCGCGGAGCCGGGGGGGGGGCGGCCATGTTACCTTTTCCCCTGCCGGTTTGACCTTTGACCCCCGCATTCCTGCGGAAAAGTTCAGCGTGTTCCCAGCGGCCACCTGGAGGGGCCTCCGCCTGGGGCGGACCCTCGCACATCCATCATGGGGCAGAGACGAGGGGCGGGGGCGAGGGGCGGTGGATTTTGTGGGCACGGGTGCCCCCCAAGAATAGGGTCCCCCCCCCCCCCCCACCCTCGTCAGTGCCTGCCCCCCTGAGCAGGTCCCTGGTGATCCTACCGGTTTGATTCTATGCCCAAATTGTTACACCTTCTCTGAAAACGTCATCATTCTCCACAGCGTAGTGTCACAACCGGTACTTTATATTAGCATGCAGGACGACGCCCTAATTACATCACTGCTGTTCCGCAGACACATTTATGCAGAGGTACTTTTTCTGTTTTTACCTACTGTCCTGTTTCTGTGCAGCTGGATGTTTACAGAAGCAGTGCGGGTTCTGTACTTTGCTCAAGGGTGCAACAGCAGAGTCCTGCCTGGGAATTGAAGCTGCAGTGTTTTGGTTACAGGCCCAGGTCTTTACCCATTATAGCATGCTGCTGTAATCTAGGCTTCTCTCGGCTTCTTGGTCGAGCCAGGATGAGTTTAACTTTGCTTTCTGTCACGCAGAGGACTGCAGTAAATGCTCGTCTTCAGCGTTATCGAGTCCCGGTGTGTGTTTCTGTGGGCCTGCTTGCCTGCGTGCGTGCGTGTGTGCGTGCGTGTGTGCATGCCTGCATGCGTGTGTGCATGCCTGCATGCGTGTGTACGCGCGTGAGCTTATGGTATTTAATGTGCATATATTTCCAGTATCAGTAAGAGGGAATAATTATACATTTCCTTTGTGGTCACGCCCTGTGGACCGTTCAGTGGACGTGAGGTGGCTATTTTTATGGTTTCTGTTGAATGGAGCAATATATTCATGCATAAAAAGGGAAGGTAATGCAAAATACTGAGTAGCATTATTATTTGTTTTAAATGCAAGGGCTTAAAATTGATTTTGATCAGTTTTCTAATGGTGTGAGTCACTAAATAAATAGGCCAAGGCCCATCTGTGAATCGAGTGGTTTTATTTCACACAGATCCAGGGATTTCTGCCTTTCAGAGCTGGGGATTTGATTTGATTATCGTTCTCCTCACTGTACACCGAATTTTGTTTTTCTTTTTCTCGACGGTGACGAGTTTGGGTTGGCCGTCCGATTAATTTGATTCCAGAAAAAGCCCATTTTCTGAGGCAGAGCTCAGTTTTCTCCTCTGTCAGCCAAGCAGAACCCGTGGCACTGAGCAGGGCTGTAATGACTCCTTAAGGGGCGGTGTTTCGGTGAAGAGGCTCTGGCTGGCTGCGGGAGGGGTTAATAAACAGGGCTGGGTAAGAACCGTAGACTGTATAAAAATAGGTAAGAACGCATCGAGCAGCTTGACTCACGTTTACACTTATGCATCAGCATCGTGGTTTACGCTGACGAGCAGACTTAAATTTGTCTCTCTGATGACTTGGCGGTGCCATCTTTCCCTGTATCAAAAATATAAAAAAAAGATCCTACAGTCTTAGTGTCTGGAGCAGGACAAAGCCGTGGGGGTGAGCCTTTTCGGCCGACCCAGGCCCACGCTAGCTTCCCTGGCCGCTCAGAGAGGATTCTGGGTCGTGGAGCGTGGCGACTGTGAAAATGGATTAGGATTTCAAAGCGGAGGTGATGGGACAGGGAGGGCGGCCTGAATGCACTTAGATTCGGGCTTTCGGGCTCACCTGGGGAGGCGGCGGCCTGGTGTCAATCTTTTATTTATTTATTTATTTTATTTTATTTTATTTTTTTTATGTCGCACTTGGCTCTGTTGATGCCTTTTGCGTACCTGTCATAATCGCCACACGCTGGTCGTACGAACAGCCCCATAATGCTCCAGTGCTGGCCAGTTTCTAGCCTTCTGCTTACTGGAGCGATCCGTTAGACAGTGTTGAGCTGGACTAATACACAGTGGGCATTTGGCAAGACTGCCACTCCCTTCTCTGTTAAAATGATGTCTTTAGACTGTTGGAAAAATCTGTAGTGGAATCCGTCTCTATTTGGTGAAAGGCTCACTTTAGTGAAGATTGCGTATTTGTGATATATAAATACATATTTGTAATAGTCTGAAGAGAAACGCCTCGTGCTGAATTCAGGTTTCCACGTTTACATTCACGGCAGATCTGAGAGGCTTTCACACCTCGGCAGGTGTGGTGTAAAGAGAAAGCTCCTGAAATGTTCGTTCTAGTTATGGCATTTTGACAACCGTCATCGCTAAGGTGCCGATTCGTACATCTGGAATATAAATTTTTGGGTGCCTTTTTTAAAAATCTTTTTACATCACAAAATTGGGCATGATTTTCTCATTTGAACTTGTGTATAAATGTAGGCCATACTTTTATGTTTTTATACACATATAGTTTGTGTATTCCTCTGCAATGTAGGCTATGCTTTGAAATTATTGCACAGATTTGAATTGAATCAAATTGAATTGAATTGATTTTAATTGAATTGAGTTGATTTTAATTGAACTCCATGTTGTGTTTTTGCCGGCTTTCTGTGACATGAGAAGCGAACGTCTGCTGTCTGAGATCACTGATCATTTAGCCAGTCCATTCTGAGATCACTAATGCTCTCACTGTGAACACCAGCCAGTCACCTCTGCCTTTCATGCTCTCACTGTGAACACCAGCCAGTCACATCTGCCTTTCATGCTCTCACTGTGAACACCAGCCAGTCACATCTGCCTTTCATGCTCTCACTGTGAACACCAGCCAGTCACATCTGCCTTTCATGCTCTCACTGTGAACACCAGCCAGTCACATCTGCCTTTCAGAAAAAGGCCGATCCACAAACCCCTGTAACCCATGGTGTGGAGACTGCCTTTAATTCATACAAAGCTTACCATTAAATAATTCATGCTGTCCAAATTCATAATGCGTCCTCTCTTCCGCAAGTAAAATTTGATACTACGTTAAATACCTAGAGGAATATGGTTTGCCAGAATCCCATCAAATGCTATTCCTAGAAATACAGAGTAATAATTCTCCCAAAGCAATTCTGGGCCCTTTTTAAGATCCAAGGTGAGGAAGTACTTTTTTTATGTTCTTTGGAGCACCACCCGCCCATTTGAAAGTCCTCCATTTTGATTCAATGCCTTTTTTTCTCCACAATGTCATATTTGTTTAATCTTTGTGCATTAAAGCACGAGGGCACCTGTCTAACAGTATAGATCCATGTCCTCACCTTTCGCCCAAATTTCAAGAGAACACAGATCAATTATTCGGCTAAATCTGAAGTTGGCTTAAAATGGGTTTTTTTTTCTTTGCGGTATCCCAGACGCTTTAAGTGGGCCATCTGTCCAAACATCTCCCTTTTTTTTTTTTTTTGTGTTTTTTTTCTGATCATTTCCTCGCCCTATTCATGAGCCGTAGGAGTCCAGCTTTGTAGTCTCCATGTAGCCTGGGCGCCCCCCCCCCCCCCAACCCCCCCACAGAATACATCTATGTGCCGGCATAAAATATCTTTCACAGGGGGGTTGGAAATTCTCTCAACTCCCCTTCACATGAATGGCTGAATTTTTGAAGCCCCCCCCCCCCCCAGTCCCCCCCCCCCCCCCCCCATTGAGGATTTGTATGCGCAGACGGACCTCTGCAGCCGCAGCCAACGCCACGTTATTCTTGATCATTTCCCCCGGCTTCGCGCTAAGGGGGCCCTGATGAAGGGCTCCTTAATGAGGCTTTGACTGTTAACATTGTTTTAAGTCAATATGTCTGCTTTTGTTTTCCCCATTCACACTGAAGTAAATAATAAAAAAAGAACACACACACACACACACACACACACGGATAAGTGGCTCTCGTGTAATTGAGTTTTTGAAATGTCTCAGAGCCTCTGTGATTAGACTGCGCCTGATGTGTCTTGTGAAGCTCTTGTTCTGAAGATGCTCTGTGGCACGTTCGGAGACGGGATACGGCAGCCCCATCGCTGGCATGGGGTTTTATTTTATTATTTAATACACTCTGCAGGTTTAGTGTGAGTCTAATTGATATGGAATTTTTTTTCCCTTGGCAGCTTTGTGTTGTCTTTGAGGTGAGGAGTCAGTTTGCAGAACAAGAGACGCACACACACACACACACACACACACACATACGTATATGCCTCCCCTCTGTCATTTCTCAGTCTCACTTCAGAAATCTATGCACATGCACACACACACACACAGACTCACACAGATACACATACACAAACACACATGCACGCGCACGCGCACACACACACACACACACGGTCTCCACTTGAGAGCTTGCATTTGAATGACCTCCCCTGGTGTCTGTGTCGGTGATGGTGAGTCATCGCTCCCCTCCCACACTGTGTGAGCAGCTTTCACTGGGGGGTGGAGGGGTGAGGGGGGGGGGGAGGACAGGACTGGACTTTAGCCTTCTGAAATGCTGCCTAAACCCCCCCCCCACCACCATCGCACTGTTAACCGTTACCTGCCAAGTCACCTGGACACAGACTGTGTCAAACTACCTGCTAACAAGCCTTCTTCTGAATGGCTGTGGCCTTTTTTTGTCCCACGAGTAAAATTGTAGCTCAAGCATTTGCTTTTCTGGTTACTGCCTGCTGCAGTATTTGCATTTGGTTTGTGGATTGATTAGTGAAGGCCAGTTGGGTTGGTAAACTGCCGCTCTGTGACTTCACAGTTAGACATTTAGCAGATGTTCTTACCCAGAGCAATCTACCTGGGTCTAATTTAGCTATTTGTTTTCGCATACAGTCCGTTTATACCCCTGGATTTTTACCGAAGCAATTCGGGTTAAGTACCTTGCTCAGGGGTGAAGTGGCAGTGGAACTGCACTGTGTTTGTTCCTTGTTCGGCACACGCAGACGAATGTTCACAATTCTGTGTTCAGTACATATCTCACAGCTGAGAGGACCATAGCCTTTTCACTAATCTGTGTCCCGGTTTTCTTAATCTTATTATTCTTGCCATGTTGGGAGTCGAGTTGGAGACCATAAGCATATGTTTTTTATTAAGCAGAAGATGTACGCGTGTAAATCCCCAGTTTGGCGGTCGGATGCTGGACCGGTTGGTGTTAATAGCGGGCTGGGTAACGATGTCCGGTGCTCCTGGAGTTCTGGAGTCCTGTGGCTCTGTGCAGCTGCATGCAAATATATGCATTTAAATGCAAAATACCCATGCAGAAATGAATGTGTTTAACATAAATATTGCAATGCAGTATGATAAAAATGGTATTTAAAATTCAGTTTGAATTGGGATTTTTTTTTTTTTTGAGTAGTTTTTTTTTTTGGATATGAGATCGGTAAGAGTTAATGCTACTCTCCAAAAGATGCAGCCTCGAGAGAGGGAGAGAGTGAGAGGGAGAGAGTGTGTGTGCTTGTGTATGTGCGCTTGTGTGTGTGTGTTTGTCTGAGAGAAAGTGAGTGTGTGAGAGAGACAGTGAGTGTGTGTATGTGAGAGAGAGTGAGTGTGCGCGCATGTAATTTCTGATTTTCTTTTTTTAGTTTTGACAGACATCTTTGCCAAATGCGCTTGCAGGTAGGATGCAGGAGCAGCCCGGTGTTTCCACACAGCAGCCGTTAGCGTCAGGAGGCGTTAGCGTCCCCAGAGCGGTGCGTGCGGTTCGGAAACGGCCCTCCCTGACGGGCGAGAGGCGCATCCTGCGCTGCTGGGGGGGGTCGTGACAGAAAAACAGACCTGGATAACAGGTGGAAAAAAACACGATGGCGAAACGTGAAAGGGAAGCCCCTCCCCCTCCGCTCGTTTCAGACGACCCCGCCTTTTACGCCGCGCCAGTGTCTGCGTACCTTTCCAGCCGCTCAGAACCGAGCGCTCGGCGCAGAGCAAACGCGAGGAACTCCCAGGGGGAGAGTTTCCCTTCCGCCAAACGTTAGAAACTCCCCCGGGGCGGGGCGGGGGGGGGGGGGGTGTGGTTTCCCGTTCCGCATTTCTGTGAAGCACTGTAACGGCCCCAGGCACGTGCACTGAGGTCTGCGCCAGCAATTGGCCGTCCCCTCTTTCTGCGCATGTGATTGGCTGTCGTCCCCTCTCTCCACGCGCGTGATTGACTGTCGTCCCCTCTCTCCACGCACATGATTGGCTGTCGTCCCCTCTCTCTGCGCGCATAATTGACTGTTGTCCCCTCTGTCCGCATGCGTGATTGGCTGTCCCCTCTGTCTGCGCCTTGTTTGTGGAGTTATGAAACCCATGCCTCAGACCCGCTTGACCCTGCTGTCGCTGTGGGGGCCGTTTTGCACGGGAACTCCTGGTGGCCTGCCAAAGATAGTATTTTTGCAGTGGCCCCCTGCGCTCGGCTGTTCTGGGCTGGTACAGATGCAGTGGTCTCTGGGCTCGACTGCTCTGCTCTGGGCTGGTACAGATACAGCAGTCTCTGGGCTCGACTGCTCTGGGCTGGTACAGATGCTGCGGTCTCTGTACTCGACTGCTCTGGTCTGGTACAGATGCTGCGGTCTCTGGGCTCGGCTGCTCTGGGCTGGTACAGATGCTGCGGTCTCTGGGCTCGACTGCTCTGGTCTGGGCTGGTACAGATGCAGCGGTCTCTGGGCTCGACTGCTCTGGGCTGGTACAGATGCAGCGGTCTCTGGGCTCGACTGCTCTGGCCTGGTACAGATGCAGCGGTCTCTGGGCTCGACTGCTCTGCTCTGGGCTGGTACAGATGCTGCGGTCTCTGGGCTCGACTGCTCTGGCCTGGTACAGATGCTGCGGTCTCTGGGCTCGGCTGCTCTGGCCTGGTACAGATGCAGCGGTCTCTGGACTCAACTGCTCTGGCCTGGTACAGATCCTGCGATCTCTGGGCTCGACTGCTCTGGTCTGGTACACATGCAGCAGTCTCTGGGCTCGACTGCTCTGGTCTGGTACAGATGCAGCAGTCTCTGGGCTCGACTGCTCTGCTCTGGGCTGGTACAGATGCTGCGGTCTCTGGGCTCGGCTGCTCTGGCCTGGTACAGATGCAGCGGTCTCTGGGCTCGGCTGCTCTGGCCTGGTACAGATGCAGCGGTCTCTGGGCTCGACTGCTCTGGCCTGGTGCAGATGCTGCGGTCTCTGTGCTCGGCTGCTCTGGCCTGGTACAGATGCTGCGGTCTCTGGGCTCGGCTGCTCTGGCCTGGTACAGATGCAGCGGTCTCTGGGCTCGGCTGCTCTGGCCTGGTACAGATGCAGCGGTCTCTGGGCTCGACTGCTCTGGCCTGGTGCAGATGCTGCGGTCTCTGTGCTCGGCTGCTCTGGCCTGGTACAGATGCAGCGGTCTCTGGGCTCGGCTGCTCTGGTCTGGTACAGATGCAGCAGTCTCTGGGCTCGACTGCTCTGGGCTCGGCTGCTCTGGCCTGGTACAGATGCAGCGGTCTCTGGGCTCGGCTGCTCTGGCCTGGTACAGATGCAGCGTGTGTTTCAGCGGCTGCCGTCCTCAAGGCGCTTAATCTCACCGATCGCCCGGTGAGTGAGCCTCAGCCGGCCGGCTCTGCGCGCAGCATCACAGTCCGTCCCCACAATGGCTTGGCAGCCTGCCAAGACGGCCAATCTGCACATTCTGCCGAAGCGCCATTGATATTTAGTTTCTTAATTTAAAAAATTGACGTCCCACTTTCTGGGCTTTGGTTTTTGTGGTGGCAGTTATATTTGTTGAGGTTATGGTGGTTTAGAGTTTTTTTGAGCGATTCACTGTGAATGGATTGATGCACATTTCCCGTTTAGCAGCAGCCTGTGTGTACATAGAAAAAGTGCCCACTTTGTGTGTAGCAGAACAGTAGTGCAGAATTGAACAGCATCAGTGGAGCTATTTTGTGGGTGCTCCTGTTTGTGTGGGTACGTGTGTGGTGTTCTGTGTTTGTATCTGTGTGCGCGTGTGTGTGAGTATGTGTGCGAACGAACGTGTGTGTGTGTGTGTGTGTGTGTGTGTGTGTGTGTGTGTGTGTGCGCGTGTGTGTGAGTATCTGTGCATGCGTGTGTGTGTGTGTGTGTGTGTGTGTGTGTGTGCGCGCGTGTGTGTGTGTATCTGTCAGAGGTCAGAGCTCTGGTTCTGCTGTACCTCTCCTGTCTGTGGGATGCCAGGCCGGTGGTCTGTGGCCGTCTGAGAGGGGCAGATTCCTCTTGATGGAGCCGCACTGGTGTGTGTGTGTGTGTGTGTGTGTGTATGTGTATGCGTGAGAGAGTGTGTGTGTGTGTGTGTGTGTGTGTGTATGTGTATGTGTGAGAGAGTGTGTGTGTATGTGTGTATGTGTGAGAGAGTGTGTGTGTATGTGTGTATGTGTGAGAGAGTGTGTGTGTGTGTGTGCCAGCATTGTGTCTGCAGCGCGGGGACTGAGGGACACAGACTGGCCAGTACAGGATTAGAGCCATACTGTGTGTGTGTGTGTGTGTGTGTGTGTGCGTGTGTGTGTGCCTGTGTGTGTGAGAGAGAGAGAGTGTGTGTGTGTGTGTGTGTGTGTATGTATTGTGTGAAGGGGATCTTATGTTTAATTTCACTACTATTTGGCTGTATGAGGACCAGAGGAAACCAAAGAGAATGACAGGACAGCTGTAGAGAAATGATCATTCAGTGGAGAACAGAGTCCCCTTTCCCCTTTCTGACCACACAGGAATGTGCCCTGGACTGCTGATAGTATGGGTAAGGGTGAATGACCAATAAAAACGATGCGATGATGGTGTATTTTTATGGGATTACCTGAATAAAACCATAAACCGAAATAATAATAATACTAATAAATTTATTTTATATAGCGCTTTTCATGAACTCAAAGACGAAATGTTACTGAATCGCAGATGGGTAGGCAAGATCGAACGTAATCCAGTATTAGCAATATAAAATAATTACGTACAATGTTTTAAAAAAAAAAAAAATACACTCATGTAGTATTTGTCAGTGAATGTTTTATGTATTGTAATGTTCAGTAATGTCGTAATAAACTGATAGGGAACTGAATTTGAGACAGTGGACTGCATTATTCTCCAAAGCTTGGACCCTTTTGTGGTCGACAGTCTTTGTAGTAGTTGTTTCTGTTTTGAGAAGTTCTGTTTGACTTCAAAGGAGCTTTGGTCTGTGACTCTTGCCCTTGCGGGAAGTTCAGTCAAACTCAAAACAACCTTAAAAAGCACACACACACACACACACACACACACACACACTGCCTATCAGGCAACAAAAAAAACGAAAGCACTTTTTTTGGAGACTTTGCTGAGTCTAAATTGGCCCGTGACCCAGTTTAGTTTTATATTAACTAATTACAGAACCTTCAGAAATCTGACACCAGGTCTGGGCTCCCAGAATGCACCGGGAAAAAGCGGATGCTCGCGCTTCCTAATGCGGTTCTCGGGGGCGTGTGGGAGCGGCGCGGGACGGGGAGGGAGCGGGGGGGACGGGGAGGGCGCGGGGGGGAGCGGCCGTATCGTGTTTGGCGTTTAATAAACTAAAGCAATATCTCAGAATTAAGACGGCGAGGCGTGCCTTTCCGAGGGGCGCTAAACGGATTTGCGAGCCTTTCCTTTTTCGCGGAGCGGGGCGCAGGGGCGAGAGGTCCGTCGCCGGTGCCGTCCCCGGGACGCCCGTGTCGTACTCGGGGGTGCCGTTTCGATGCTCCTCGCCCCCCCGGCCCCCCTGGCCCCCCCGGCCCCCCCGGCCTGGGGCCTACTCATGCAGGCCTACATGCCTCAGTGTGAGAGTGATGAATGATCCCAGTGTAGGGGGATCACTGAGGGGGACTGCAGAGTTTTGGGTTTTAGTGCACCGGTGCTGAGGGTGAGGGTGAGAGTGAGAGGGGGTGGGTAATGCGTGCGGGTTATTTTATTTTGCTTTGTTTTGTTTTGTTTCAGGGTCTCCAGTGCCCCGCAGGAGCAGCAGAAGTGGGAGCTGTCTGTGGAGCTGGAGAAGGGGTCCCACACTGTTACAGTCTCCCGCAAGGGATCGACCTACACAGTGAGTACCATCTGCGCCCCCCCTGTGGACCCGCTCCTGTTCCCCCTCCCCCCTTCGAACCAGCTCCTGTTCCCCCTCCCCCCTCCAAACCCGCTCCTGTTCCCCCTCCCCCCTGTGGACTCGCTCCTGTTCCCCCTCCCCCCTGTGAACCAGCTCCTGGTCCCCCTCCCCCCTGTGGACCCGCTCCTGTTCCCCCTCCCACCTGTGGACCCGCTCCTGTTCCCCCTCCCCCCTGCGAACCAGCTCCTGTTCCCCCTCCCCTCCGCAGACCCACTCCTCTTCCCCCTGCCCCCTCCAAACCCACTCCTCTTCCCCCTGCCCCCTCCAAACCCATTGCTGTTCCCCTTTCCCCTGCCTCCGTCCAAACCCACTCCTGTTCCCCTTCGCCCTGCCCCCTCCAAACCCGCTCCTGTTCCCCCTCCCCCCTGCGGACCTGATCCTGTTCCCCCGTGCCCCCTCCAAACCCACTCCTGTTCCCCATGCCCCCCTCCAAACCCACTCCTGTTCCCCATGCCCCCCTCCAAACCCACTCCTGTTCCCCCTGCCCCCTCCAAACCCACTCCTGTTCCCCAGATCAGTATCTGCCATTCCCCCTGCCCCCTTACGTGTGTGTGTATGTGTGTGCGTCTCTGTGCCTGTGTGTACATGCGTGTGCATGCGCATCTATTTTGCACATTTGTAATCTTAACACCAACAGGAAATGAGAAGGTGAGCTCATTCTCACTCTTTTCCCCCTTTAGCAGCGTTGGCCGCTTAGCAGCGAGGCTGTAGTATGTCTGTTTTTAGCGGGAGCCTGGCGGCGGCGGGATGCAGGCGCGGCTCGCTGCAGCCGCGCAGACTGACAGACCCAGGCACCCCGTTTTGGCGGGATGCAGGCGCGGCTCGCTGCAGCCGCGCAGACTGACAGACCCAGGCACCCCTGGGCTTCCTCTCGCTCGCTGGCGCTCGGAGCCTCATTAGCGTGCTCGGCTAACAGACAGCCTCTTCACACAGCTGCGCTCTCGCACCTGCGCGTCTGCAGATGTTTACACAGGCTGCGCTGCGCTGCGTCGCTGCGCCTCTGCTGCGTGACAGCAACGACATCATCACACAGTGATGGCTGATGGGAATTTTTTTTTTTTTTCCGTTGCAAAAGCCGGATTACAGACCATCACCGACATGGTCCAGGTGTGTCTATATGTGTTTGTGTGTGTGTGTGTGTGTGTGTGTGTGCGCGGCTTGTGTGTGTGTGTGTGTGTGTGTGTGTGTGTTCAAGTCATTTTATTTCTATTTTTTGGTGAGATTATATTCATGCCTCCATAGTAATGGATTGTATTTCTAATTTCTTGCGTTGTACTACACGGTATGGTGTACCTTTTGACTTTTTCATGTTCATATTATTTTATTTTATTTTGTTTTGTTTCCTTTATGACTTTCAACATTCAGCGTAGAAGAATGTAATACCGATCGGTCACCTGGATCAGAAATCAGGATTTTCCCCAGCATGCTCTGGCTTTTCCCTGAGCCAATTAAGAGCATATTGTTTCCACTGTACAGCTCTTCTGACATGTATCTCATTTAATGTCAAATTAAACCATCAGTGTCAATAACACTCAATGGCACCTTTCCCTTCCATTGTCAGTATCCTTCAGGGAAATGCTCTGCGTTCTAATTAAGTGGATTAGAATTAATCAAACAGCCTGTCGAAAGTGCCTGTCACAGGAAATACCGGATATTTACATAAAATGGTATCTTTCAAACATCTCATTACAAAACTCATTAAAACTGGGTTAATTAATTAAAAGCACAGTAATTTAAACTTTATGACGTGTAAGAAGTGCCTGCCATAATTAGCACCTTTACAAGTTTTTTTTTTTTCTCTTTTCCTTTTCTCTCTCTCAAATAACTGCTGGGTGTCTTTGCGTTGTAGTCTAGTAATAGATCTCCTTAAAGTGCTGATTTGCTTTTATCCCCCACCCCCCCCCCCCTTTGTTTCAAAGGTCCCCGGCAACCTTATCTCTTCATATACTCCACATTTTATTTTTAAAAAATATGATCTCTGCGATGCACGATCTGTGGGGGCAAAGAAGTTGGGTTTTTGGGGTGGCTGTTAGACACAGTGGCTGAAGAATAGGGTTTGTGACCCCAGAAGACTGGGGCTTCCTACACGAGTGGCCATCTTATCCTTAAATTATTCCCTCTGCCCCCCCCTCTTAAATGGTTAATATGTTTATGAAAAGTTCTCTAGGTGATTGAATTGGGCCCTCTGCTAAGCAGATGAAGGGAGAGATGGTGAAGGAGAGATGGAGCGGGGGAAAGTGTTTGGGGAGCTGGGAGGTTCCTGGTCCCTCACTGACAGAACACGCCTGGGCTCACTGTGAGCGGTGCATTGTGGGAGAACCTCCAGTGGCTGGAGAAGAAAGTTTTGATCTGCGCCAAATCCGATTCGACCGATGGATTTGGGACGGTCGGGCAGCCCGCCCCAGGCTCCCTGCAGCATCAGAGGACCCCGTGGCCCGTGGGCTGAGTCTGATCATCGATTGGGCTCGGGGGGCACGGAGGACTTTGGGTCTCCCCCCCCCCCCCCCCGTCTCTGTCTCTGTCTGCTGTTTCCTCTCGGTGTGTCAGATTTACCTGGCTGGACTTGGACGCCTCTCTGGGTTGCTGCAGTGTTCCAGCTCAGAGTGAGGTGTGCGTTTCTGTGTTCGCTTCCTGCTCTGACCGGCGATCTTCAGTAGCTTGAGTTGGCGATGTTGTTAAGTTCCGATGCAGACGAACGTGTGCGAACGTAGATGGTTTTTTTCCCCGCGGGTGCCCAGGGCAGACGGTTCTGTTTTTTTGCTGAAGGTGTGACCGTCTGTACCAGTCTGAGCTCAAACTGAAGGCTTGTGGCCTTTCCTCAAATTATACTTTTAGAAGGTAGGAAACGTGTCCATCGTCAGGTTTGAAATGCTGAATGTTGAAACGCTACGCTTGGAGAGGTATGGATGAAAGGGGCCGACTTCTTTATAAATTCAGCCGTGTAACTGACCCATGAAGCACTCCGTCTCTATTAGGATGGGTGGGTGGAAAAGCAGGTTTGTTCAGCTGTGGAGTGATTTCCTCCAGCCCCGGTGTGTGTGTGTGGGGTTTACAAACCAGGCCACGTTTTTCAGCTGATATCTGGTGGGGGTGGGGCAATTTGAGGGGGGGGTTGCAATATTCGGCCAAACCCTCACCCTCAGCCGCCGGCGTGTGATTGGCTCGTCAGTATTCCGGACGGCACCTGAGCGTGCTCTACAGGTGGCGGTGCTGGCCTGGCCATTAGCAGCGCCGCTAGCCCGTGAGCCCATCTGAAGTTCGTTAGGAGGGAAGTTTGGGGCGAGGGCGCCGCCCGGTCGGCCCGGCCGCGCTCCGGTATTCTGTTTGTTGTTGCCGTCGTGGTAACGAGGCGGGGGCGAGCGGGGCGAGCGGGGCGAGCGGGGCGAGCGGGTTGGTGAGGAGCGGCGAGCGTGTGTAACAGCGGGACGATGCTAACAGAAAGGAGTGTAATCCCCTCTGAGAAGCATCCCCCAACCCCCGCTCCTTTGATCATCTCACTCCCTCCAAACTCAGGGGGGGTGTGTACTTGTGTGCTGTGACCCCCCCCCCCCCCCAACTCCACCTTCATTAGTTCCAGCGATGTTTCCAGCACATTAGGAAGCAACCGCCCCCACATCAGGATGACTTTCTGGTCGATCCCTTCCCCCGGTCCCATCCCCCACCCTGTCTCATGCCCCTGCCCCCCCCCAAACCGTTATATACTCAGCACCAGGGCTCTAACGGACCACAATAATGACCTTTTTTTTAAAAAAAATTTTTTTTACTTTTTTACCATCTGAAACGGTTTTGGCATTTTTCAGTCCCAAAGTCGTAGTTTTTTGTTTTTTGATTTTTTCCACGTGACCTTTGTCTTGGCGAACCTCGGGGACAAAAGGTCGGGGGGGTTCATGCGTTGCGTGGCGCGATGGTGCCTGGAGTCGGTAATGGGTTCTGATTTCTTACTCCGGTTGGGATGGCAGGTACGGGGGGCTACCCTTACGGTGGGCTGCCCTCCCCAGACCTGACCTTTAGCGTAAGCCCTTTGTTTAGAAGATGCCAGGTTACATCAGAGAGTCAGGGGCGCGGGGGATCGCTTCAGATTTGGCTGTAGCGGCGCACGCTACACAAAAAACAAAATGGGGGTAGAAGGGCGTTCTGTGACCTCGCCATCAACTCTGGACCTTTTCATTCAGATCATCAGCCAGCGATCTGAAACCCGGCTCCTACTCCAGCTGCTCTTCTCATTGGCTGGACCGCAACAGCGGGGCCAGCCCTACAAACGCGAATGTCTGTGACTGACTGAGTGACTGAGTGAGTGAGAAAGTTACACCATTGGTCGGCCGAGTTATGAAGTTACACCATTGGTCGGCCGGATCACGCGTGTTAGGTCCAGCCATACACTAGGTTTTAACCTGGTCTTGTTGGGGTTGTTCGTGGGACCTAGACTCTGATTTGAGGCCCCCTTTGGGTGGTTTTTTGGGAGAATGGGGGAGGAGTTTCTCTCCTCTCTCTCTCTCTCCTTCAGCGGTGCGGCGGGTTTTTTCCGCGAGTTCTCGGCGGCTCGGTGTTTTCACACGTGCGCGGCTGAAGAGGCGCTGGCTGGGGTCAGGCGGCTTTGGGACGGGTCAGTCCGCGCTGGGACGGGTCCCGCGGAGGCGGGCCCCCACACATGGCCCTCATCAGGGGCCCACGCGGGCTCGGTCGGGGGGGTGGGGGGGGGGTCCTGTTGCGGCAGAATTCGCGTCCCACTCACCCGTGACCACGGCGAGACTTCAAACGGGGCTGCTCTTGAGAGCCGTGGCGAGCTTGGCGGTTTTTACTGCTGTTTGGAGGCCCGAGCTCTCCTCTCCGCCAGAGAGAGCGGGGGCTGGTGTTTGCACAACTGGCTTCACATCGAAAACATTTTACCCTTCCCCCGCCCCTGCCCCCCCTACCCTTCCAATCCCACACCCCTGTTCCCCCGTCGGCTGCAAGGCCCCATCAAGCAAATAATGATATCTTCTGGCGTGAGGGAGATCTCTTCAACAGAAAAATAAAGAAGATCTTATGGCTTCTAGGAAGTGTGGGCTTGTCTGAAAACAAGGCCTCTTTCCCCCGGTAAAGGAGCTTGGATCCAGTTTTGCGGCGTTTATCCTGCCCTTAGCGAGCGCCCAGAGGCCGGCTGGAGAAGCGGTTAAACCGGGAGCTAAGCTCCGTGCCGCCGGCGAGCAGCGAGGTAATTGATTGGGTCTCAGTGGCCTGCTCAGGCTCGGCCGTCTGTCCTGATTGGCTGAAGTAATGTCTGACTGGCGGGGATGTGCAGAGGGACTTGAGCGGGAAGATCAGTAGTTGTGCCGGGACTGCTTTTCTCTCCCTTATCTAAAACTCCTTCCTTGAAGGAGTCTGAAGAATACCTCCTTGGTCTTCCTTTTATGATGAATACAGCTGCAGCTCAGGGGAAGATGTGTGATTTTAAACTGGCTGATAGATTTACATGAGGATTTACATTTCAAGCCTTCGTGTGAGCATAATTCATCCTACCGTCATTTTTGTAGTTCAGTAAGAGTGAAAAGGCGGTGATTTTCTGTTTGGTTTCCTGTGTACCTGCGTTCGTGCGGCTGGGCACGGCTCCCCCCCCCCCACAGCCCCACCCCCCCGCCCCACGCCCCCTGTCCCTGCTGCTGCTGCTTCGCCCTCAACTTTCCATTTCCGGCATGCAGTAAAAAAAAAAAATGCGGCTGTTATCTGTGAGAGATTCCGCTCGCTCGTTAGGGTGTTTAAAGAGAGAAAAGGGTTCACTGCGCAGAGATGTCCAAAATATTATTGTTACTGATCATTCTGGAAAATTGAAACCATTCCCAAATATTTGGCGGGGTGAGGAGAAAACCTCTCTCTCTCTCGCTCTCTCTCGCTCTCTCTCGCTCGCTCTCTCTCTCTCTCTCTCTCTCTCTCTCTCTCTCTCTCTCTCTCTCTCTCTCTCTCTCTCTCTCTCTCTCTCTCTGTTTGTCTCTCTCTCTCTCTCTCTCACACCTGGGCCGCTGACCTGTGCAGATGAGTATCTCTGGGACGTCCGCGCTGTCGGAAACGACAGGATGTGGTTCTGCTGACAGGCGCATGGAAAAAATCCCTCTGATCTTTTAAAACTGCCGTCCTCCCACTCGCCCCGCCCGTCTGCACCGCCTCTCCCCCCCCCCCCCCCCCTTGTCCGCACTGGCCCCCCAACGGTGAAATGAACTTCCCACGCTGGTCAGGCAGGCGGAGTGGCTGTCCGTCAGGCTGGAGCCCCGCCCCCTCAGAATGAACCTGGTCTCCCCTCTCAGCCCCTCTCCTTCACTCTCTCACCTTTCCACAGCCTCTTATGATTTTCTGCTTTCATGTTTTTACTTTTATGGGCTGTTATAGATGGACTCTGCTTGTATTTAGGGCTTGTTTCTTGGTTTGCATTGGCAGCTGAAGTCCCCTCTGCCTACCCACTTACTGGATTTGCATTAATATTTGATCTGTTTGGCAGACATTCTTATCCGGTGTGACACACACGGCTTGTTCTCTTTCACTTAAAATCCGTTTATTCAGCCGGATGGCTCTGGTTACGTCCCATACTCCCCCACCTGGGATTCGAACCTGCAACCTCACAGTTGCAAGCTACCCTGCAGCAGGGTTACTGCGAGATCACCCCCCTCCCTCACTGGTGTCAACGCTGCTCTATCGTACTTCCAACTACTGTAGAAGCCCCTGAATAAACAGTAGTTCTGTCTTAGTCTTAAGAGTTTTTTTATTTTTTATTTTTTTGACTTGAAGTGTCAAAAATCTGTTAGAACAGAGCACCTGTGTTAACCTGTCCACCTGCTTCTTCTGAAACAATTCTTAAATGTGTCAGAGAGAGGAGGGAGGAAGGGAGGGAGGGAGGGAGAAGGAGAGAAAGAGAAAGAGAGAAAGGCAAAGAGGAGGAGGGGTCAAACTAATCTCCTGACTACTGAGCAGCTGAAGAGTTGCCCAGAGTGGGCCCTGCAGTCTGATAGGCCGGCTGACGTGACCCCTGACCCCGGGCTGAATATACATTATCAGCAGGCCATGCCTATGGGCCATGCAAACACATTTGTACAAGTTTTTGTCGATTAACTAATTCAGAAGTGAGCTTCATTACTTCCCCTTAATTAAGATAGCAATGCAAATTCCTTCATTAATGGTGACAGAGACAGCTCCTCTGGCGTTCCGCAGGGACCAGATTATATGCAGGCCCCGTAGAGCGGGGATGTGAGGTGTCACCGGATATTCAAATGGCACGCTTGTTTAATTGCGCTAAATGTTGCGTGTCCGGATAGGTAGAGGAGTTTGGAAGGCTGGCGGTGGCGGGAAGGGGGGAGAGGAGGGGGGGGGGCACTCAGGTTGAAGGGCTGAGATCCTCCCCCCAGGCTGCTGTGCGCAGGTCCCCCCCCCCCCCCCCTCCCCGGGGGCGTCCGCGGGACCATGTTGTTGGACCCTTGTCTTTTATGGCGGCAGCGGTAAACATGACAGGCTGTTTGGCCGCCATCTGTTTAAGATGGCCGCCGCACGGCGCGCGGAGCGATGAACTTGAGATTCCGCTTGGCGTCTGTCTCCGCGGTAACAGTCTCGTCACGCCGATCTCCGCAGGTGCAGCTTGATGGGAAAAGCGTGGACGTGTCCAGCGACTGGAACCTGGCGTCTGCCGTACTGCCCGTCACCGTCAACGGCACCCAGAGGACCGTGCAGGTACACGCGCGCACACACACTGTACGCACACACACACACACGCACACACACACACTGTACACACACACACACACACACTGTACGCACACACACACACACGCACACACACACACTGTACACACACACACACACACACTGTACGCACACACACACGCACACACACACACTGTACACACACACACACACACACTGTACGCACACACACACACACGCACACACACACACTGTACACACACACACACACACACTGTACGCGCGCACACACACACACACTGTACGCACACGCACACACACACACACACTGTACACACGCGCGCACACACACTACGCACACACACACACACGCGCGCACACACACTGTACGCACACTTTACGCACACACACACTGTACACACTATACACACACACTACGCACACACACACACTGTTCACACACACACACACACACTGTACACACTATACACACACGCACACGCACACACTGTACACACTAACACACACACACACACACTGTACGCACACACGCACTGTACACACACACACACACTGTACGCACACGTACAGTACACACTATACACGTGCGCACACACATTGTACACACTATACACACACACACGCACACGCACACGCACACACGTACAGTACACACTATACACACACACACTGTACGCACACACACACGCACTGTACGCACTATACACACACACATACACTGTACGCACACACACACGCACACACTGTACACACTATACACACACACACTGTACGCACACACACACACACACACTGTACACACTATACACACACACACACACACACACTGTACACACTATACACACACACTGTACGCACACACACACACGCACACACACACACTGTACACACTATACACACACACACACACACACACACACACACTGTACACACTATACACACACACTGTACGCACACACACACACGCACACACACACACTGTACACACTATACACACTATACACACACACACACACGCACACACTGTACACACTGTACGGACACGCACACACACTGTACACACACACGCACACACTGTACGCACACACACACACACACATGCACACCACACACACACTGTACACACTATACACACACACACACACACGCACGCACACACACGCACACACACGTACAGTACACACTATACACACACACACACACACACACACTGTACACACACACTGTACGCACACACACACGTACACAGACACACACACACACACTGTACGCACTATACACACACACACAGACACACGCACACACTGTACGCACTATACACACACACACGCGCACACACTACACACTATACACACACACACGCGTGTGCACACACACTGTACACACTATACGCACACACACACACTGTACGCACACAGACACACACACACTGTACACACACACTCATATTTGCAAGCATTCATTAGGCTGGTATTGTTCAAAACAAAACATACTTGGTACGACCAAGGAATGCCATCAGCCATGATCTGAGTGTCTTGTTTATTTTCTAGCTTTCTTCTTTTTATTTTTTTAATTAAAAAAACAGTTTTGATGTTACTCATCAGTAAAAAGGGGGGGGGGGAAACGCTCTCTGTCTCGGGACGGACGATCCGCTCTGGGTTTCGCAGAGTCGTAAGCGCGCGGCTTTGGCGACCGTGTGCGGCTGTCTCTGCTCTTCCCGCCCGCCTGGTCAAAATCTGCCGCTGAACTTCGCCGGCCAGCGAACCGCTGCTGCGACCGACCGACCAATCACCAGCCGCCGCGGCTCTGCGCTGAATAGGTCATCGGTACCCAACTAGGCGGGACTAATTTGGCGCAGAATGGCAGGAAGATTGGGCACAGGGTCGCAGGAAGGGTCTGAGCGTGTAATGAGAGGCGCTTGATTGCTGTTAAGGGGGGGGGGGGGAGAGTATGTTGGCCCCTGCCTCCCGGGCACAGGGGCCAGGGTACAGTGCGGTTAAACCCAATCTGTGTCCTTCTACAGGGACTGGAAATCCTCTCTTTTACTTTCTGAACAAAAGCTCAATATTTATATTCATGCTGAAATGATTTATTACCCCAGTTTTTACATTTTAAAAAGTGGTGTTGATTATAGGGTGTTTGTACTTTTGGCAGGCGTGTAGTGTTCAGCTGTGTTTTCACCTGTAAATCTGGTCAATTGGCTTTTCCCTTAAAGGAGCTACCTGGTAATATTGTTTCTCAGTTTGCTTCTGTTTTATTTATTCGGGACATGTTGGGTATTTAAACGTTCGTTTTTTCTCATTTGAAGTAGTGAGGTGCGCACACGCACCACTCCTTAGCATTGTTTTATTTTATTTGAGTTAGATTTTTTTATTTAAGTGTTTAACAGTTTCACTGTCCTCCGGTGAGCAGTTCAGGTGGATTGTGGGTCATATAATACCTTTGGTCTCATGCTAATCCACATGCTTATCACACCTGAAAAGTGTTTTTTTAAAACCCCAGTCCCACAACACCAGGCTCTTGTTCTTTGTATTCGCAGAAGAGTTTTCCTTATTTTTCTGTCATCGCGGCTCTGCTAGGAGGAAGGCTGCAGTTGCTGGGTTCTAATTAAGCAGTGCCTCCGCCTGCAGAAGGCGGTGCCATATGGTGCTTGTCTCCTGCTCCACCGGTAGAAAGTCCGTCACAAAGGAGAGGCTTTGGGGGGCTGCCGCGCCCCTCCAGCGCCTGCCGCGATGTGAAAGAGACGTTTCGTTATAAACGCGCTCCCCTTCGCTTCCTGTGGATGGGGCAGAATGTATAGATCAGAGAGGTTCGGCTGTTTAAATAATGTTATCACCATTAAACACGGAGATTTAAATCCGTTAAAACATTTAATCTCACACACACGCACACATAAACACACACACTCAGACCAAAACATACACGCGCACACACAAAAACACACACAAACATGCGCTCGTGCACACACACAAGAACATACACACACACACACAAACTCATACACACACACATAAACACACACACTCACACCAAAACATACACGCACACGCACAAAAACACACACACACACACACACACACACACACACACACAAACATGCGCTCGTGCGCACACACAAGAACACACACACACACACATAAACTCATACACACACACATAAACACACACACTCAGACCAAAACATACACGCGCACACACAAAAACACACACACACACACACACACACAAACGTGCGCGCATGCACACACACAAATACAAACGCACACACAAAGACAAGCACGCATGCACACATTGTGGATGATGCTGGGGAATAGTTTCTGCATTTAGATGGGGAGTATTTCCGATTGGCAGTGGAACACTGAGGCTCTGAGGGAGAGAACCGGAGGCCGGTCGTTTTGTTGAGTAATCCGCTGTGTCAGAGACTCGCTGTCAGTCACTGTCCCGCGCGCGGAAACCTTACGCGACTGTTTGCTGTGCTGATGGCGATTAGAGGTCATTCCGCCTCCGCCCGTATCGCCTCAAATGAGATGCAAAGCCGCCCGGGGCTGGTGGGCTGCTTGTTGACTCAGTGGAGTCGATTCGGATGTGATCGGCCTCCTCAAGCAGACACAGAAGCCACTCCAGCCTGTGTTCAGCGAGCGCCCGGGCGAGGATCAAACATCGCTCGCTCGCACGCGGTACGGAAGGCCGTCGCCCTATCAGACGAGCCCGAGTCCAAGCCGGGGAGAGATTAAAGGAGGCCTTGAAGACCAGGGTGAAGGAGGGAAAAAATAAAAACCGCCAAGTTGTACCCACGCTTCCTCCTCCAGTCGATAGCTGACCCGTGCTACTTACGGGCTATCGGCCGTAAAAGTCTAGCGAGGGCCTCTTATGATTGGCAGCAGGCTGTCAGAGACCGTAGGAATAACCTTGGGGGGGGGGCTTCTCTGCCGTCTAAACGTCTGCCGACTCAAAGGAGGACCGGTCGTTAAGCACCTTTTTTGATTTTATTTTTTTTCCGGTGCGGAAATGTAAATGTCAAGCGTGTTTTGTGGGGACCGTTTCCAGCGGCGACGGCGGCGGGCCCCTAAGCCCGCCGCTGATAAGCCGGAGCCAGGATGCGGCCCGGCTCGCAGCGGCTCGGGGAGCCAATCAGACGGAGCGGGATTAGAGCGGCGAGGTCTGGGCGCGTCCTGCTCGCCGCGTTCCGAGGGGTCGGAAGGGGAGGATTACTGCTCCCCGCTCTTAAGTGCCGTCTGAAACTTCCTGAGGTTACATCACAGCAGCGCGGAGCGTAAAAATTCACGAGCGCCCCCTCCCGCCCCCCCCCCACCCTTAACAAACAAGCACATTAAATGCTGTCCACATCCTGTCTGTTTCCTTTTATCGACACCTTGTGGAAAATCTGAACGTTTGGTGGTGTTGAAATATACAATCCTTTCCAGTTCAGTATTGTAAATAAAGGCAAAAATGTATGTACTTAGCTGTTTAATGTCTGATGTTTGTTATTGAGAATATGTAACTCACAGGTTTTTAGATGTTTAATGTTGTCTGTTACATTTTTTGTGCTTTTAAAGGAGAATATGCAACACACAGGTAACTGCTGCAATATTATAGAGCACATCTACAGAAAGATTGAATGGAATGTTTATTTATTTATTTTATTATGAAGCATGTGGTGCTCCATTGACCCCCTGTGGGCGGGTCCAGCTCATGAATATTCAGAGGGGTGAGCTGACACACACAGTACCCTTCCAGACTGAGCCCTTTCACTCTTTTCACTTTGGAGTCCTTCACAAGTTTTTTTTTGGGGGGGGGGGGGGGGCGGAGCCGGAAGTTTTGTGGGTGGGGCTTGGGGCGGAGCCAGGAGCGGTGGTTACCGAATGTGCAGCGACGTTCCCCGGTCGCTCGCGTTCTGCAGAACGAGCGCCTCCCCCCCCCCCCGCCCACTCTGCTGCTCCTGCCCATCTTTACCGCGGCCGAGGGGTTAACAGATTTATGTCACAGCGATGAAATCTCGGGGTCCCCGGCGCTCCGCTTGCTCAGGGATGCGGTCCAGAGGCCTTGGTTTGGCGGGCTTAACCGCTAATACAGGAGTCCTGTTCTGTGGGGCCTCCCCTCCCCTCGGTCCAGGCCCGGTCCGGACCGTGTTCTGGCGCCTGACGCACGCAGACCTGTCCCCCCCCCCCCCCCCCCCCGTGTCTGTTCAGCTCCCTCGGCCTCCGGGCCTCGTGTGGTTTCCGTTAGTGCCAGCGAAAACGCCCTGGTGTTGATTGTGAGCGCTGTGATTGGCTAATTACTGCGGTTTAAGCCAGTGCCCTCGGGAGTTGAGAAATGTAAGTCAGATGTATTAAGAGGTGTTGAAAAACAGGTCATTCATTTATGGCTTGTCAGCAAAGTTGATACAAAAATTTTCATATTCCATATTTTCAGGTGTTACTGTAAGAAAGGTTGAAAATGAATTTGATCTGAAAAGTACTACATTGTAGATTTTTAAAAATTTTATCTGCATTATTATAGAGTTCCTGTGAAATCAATAGTTTCTAATAATTGTGTCTTACTAGCAATTATTGTTTTTTTGTTTGAATATATTTTTTGGATTTTGGTGTTTTTTTTCTTAATGAAGAAGTTGATAGCTCTCTTTATTATTCTTTGATACATATTTATTGTGTTTTTTGTTGTTTTTCAGTGCCTTTCCCGAAATGCCAGTGGGGAGCTCAGCCTGCAGTATCTGGGGACAGTGGTGAGTGTCTCGTCTCATTTTGAGTAGATCTTTATTCTGTGTTTTTTATGTTATCGCAGGAAATCGATTAAAACACTGAGCACAAGCTGGGCTCTTGTGCTCAAAATGTGGATTTCGAGTATTTGAGTGTGATTTAGGTGATGGAAAGGCGTGACCTTACACGGGCTTGCGTGCGAGATCCACTGTGGAGGAGAGGTGCGTTGCGTGCGTATGAATTTGAGATGGATTAACGGTGCGAGTCAGGGTGGAGTTGAGAACAGTAACGGTCATGCGGGAGAACCTGGCGTGGAGTTGCTCTGTCTGAGCGCGGTTGTGTGCTGGAAGAGGGGGCGGGGCTTCTCCTGAAAGGGTGGGGTCAGTGGGTCGTGGGCGGGCTGCCAGTGCGATCCTCCCTTCCGCCCCCCCGCTGTGGCGGATTGATCTGGAACCGCGCAGCTGGAGGGGGGGGGGGGGAGTGGGGGGGGCAGCGTGGTGCAACCTTCAGAACACGCCTGCGATCGCCGTCTGCCGCGATCGCCCCGGCAACCCAGAGCAGTCCAGCGGCAGAGCTCTTCAAAGCCGCTCGGACGCACAGGTTGAATGGGGGGGGTCTGGCTGGACCGTGAGGGGGTGTATGTCTTACAGGTGTATACGTCTCTGTTACCCCTCTCATCTTCTCCTGCCCCCTCTCTGGCCTGCCAATCTCTCTCTTCCTCTGTCTCTCGTTTGCTCGCTCCCCCTCTCCCTCGCTCCCTCTCTCTGGCCTGCCTGCTCCCCCTCTCTCTCTCCCGCTCCCTCCGATGCCAGTCCCACGCCCGTCCTTGTGCGGGCCGGCCTCCCCCGCCTGGCACGTTTCCACGGCGATGGGCTCTGGGCGGCGCGGCTCTGCGTTAGCGTTGGCTTCGGTGACCTGGCTGTCAGAGCGGCTCCTCTGGCCCGGCTGGGGGGGCGGGGGGGCGGGGGGGGGGGTGAGCGCAGGCGGGGGCTGTCTGTCAGCACGCAGTGCGGGGGGGGGGGTGGGGGGGGGACAGGCGGAAACGGCGGCTGGGTTGCCTCTTCCTGACCGCGCAGACGGGCGAGCTCAGCGGTCCCGTCGCCCGGGTTCGAGGGGCGGATGGAGGGGTTAGCCGGGCCGTCTGACAGCGGGGGCACAGGGAGGCACGGGGAGGCTCGCCCGGCTCGGAGCGGGAGCCAGCGCCGCCCGCCTCCCCTCCCCGGCTGAAGGACACGGAGCCGCACAGAGCCCACCCCGGCAACAGGGCTGGGAGCTCAGCCTCCTCACGGGCCGAGCGGGAGGAGCGGGAGGCGCGGGAGGAGCGGGAGGAGCGG
>CM077298.1:36144507-36254507 GCA_039654925.1 Anguilla pacifica | reverse complement strand
AAGTACATAAACTGTGATCTGTTTGTTTGTAGAAACGGAAGCCTCGCGCTTTCCGTTGTGTTGAGTTAATTATCTGTAGGTCTGGATCCCACTGCGAGTTTACCGCCAGACTTATATTCTCCGCGGAGGACAATAATTGGCGCTTTCTCCCCCAGCTGTGTGAAATCGCCAAATTCCAAATCCCAGCTGCGTGCTGTTGTGACCAAACGGAGACGCGTCGCCCGGCGTCCCGGCGCTGTCCGCGCGAGAGTTAATATTTAATGAATAAATTAGTACCCACTGAAGGAGACCGCGACCGTTACGTTTCCCCGGCGCTCGTGCCAGTGAAACAAACCGCAGCTCTGTGAAAAGTGCCATCTTTTCAGCGCGCGAATGTGGTTTCACAAACGTAACGTTAATTTCCTGTTTTTTTTTGTGTGGCGTAATTATTTTCCAGATTTAAATCTCAATTCCGAGCTGTCTTTTTATCTGATTCTTTTGAAATGACATCGTAGGCTACTCTGACGTGAGTTCTGGACATTCGATTCTCCAGTGCTTTTTAGCCAGCTGATTTAATCAGTAATGTCAAACTACGCAAATAGAAAGCTCGGGAGAATAGGAAAAAAACATTTTTTATTTGTAAATCTCTCCTAAATCCATATGACGTGATGACAAATGTACTCGACCCGACATTCCTGCGCTTTTCTTATTGACTTTGGCTCAGCGGTCTTCCTCAGATGAAAGCGCTTTATGCAGAAGTCGTTCCCGTTCATTTTGTTCTGGCTGCCAGGACCTTTTTTTGGGTAGCACACTAAGCAGGAAGGTCAATACTCTGAAATAACTCGTCAGCATAAAAGGGAGAGTTAAATCTGCTAATGGCTTCCTCTGACATATTGATATGGAAGCCAAGGTATTGTTATGCATAATTCTGTTATTGAATTAAAGTCCTGTGCTGAAGGGGGAGGAAGGATAGATCCTTTAAAATTTAAAAAGAATAATAATCATCATTTGGATTTAAACTGTCCCTTTAGAGATTGATATGCTCTTTAAGGGTTTCTCCTAAGTGGATAAATTGATTGTCATTGTCCTTAACAGTTGGAGATATATTATCAAAATGACCTAATGAGACCTTTTAATAATTGTCATATTTGTGTCTGCACATCTAGGAAATGGTTGTTTTTAGAGTTTGAGTTTGGTTTACACCTGCTCAATGTAATGATCTGCCTTTTGTGACACCTGAATCAGTGACGGTGATGTGCATCCACACAGGGGCTGTTGCTAATCTTCCCTATTAGTGGGAGTATGAAATTGGATAAATTCAGTTTTACTCTTCAGTAGAACCACACATTTTAAAAAGAGAAAACATGGACAGAAGAGGGATTAATGTACGTATTCTGAAGGCGGACAGGAGCGGACAGCCTAGAGAACCAGGTGTGGGCTTCAGTAGGCCCGAAGCACAGCGGTACCTGAGCACCACTAACGGTAGCGGTATCTGAATGACTGCAGTAGCTGTAGCAGGAGGATTATCAGCCTCAGCAGCAGTTAGCATGAGCAGTTAGTGCAAGAAGTTAGCGTGAGCCGTTAGCATGAACAGTTAGCGTGAGAATTTAGCAGTAGCAGCTTCTGTAGCAGTAGCAGTTAGCAGTAGTAGCCTCAGTAGCAGTTAGCATTAGCAGTTAGCAGTAGCAGTTCGCTATCCATAGCAATAGCTGTGTCAGTAGCTGTATCAGTTGCCATTAGCAGTAGCAGTTTGCAATTTCAGTAGCAGTTAGCAGTGTATGTAGTCCTTTGCAGTGTCGATAGCCACTTTAGCAACAGTATCGCTAGCCGATTCTTTTAATCTTTCACAGCGCAGTGATCCTCAGTTTGCTTTTCATTGGATGAGGACAAAGATGTAGGAAACGGCATTGTCCGCGTTAGCACTCTTGAGCTGTCTTGGCGGTATTGTGTTGGGGTGCTCGGGGGGGGGGGGGGGGGCGCTGGGGGGGAGCGGGTGCTGGGGGGGAGCGCTTGGGGGGGGAGGCGCTGGGGGGGGGGAGCGCTGGGGGGGAGCGGGCGCTGGGGGGAGGGCGCTCGGGGGATTTCCTGCTCCGGCCGGCTGACGTGCGGCTCGGCAGTCCTTCCGGAAAACGAGCCCGTTCTCCAGCCCGGGGACGAGCCGCACGCTAAGAATATCGCTCCCTCCAGGGGTCAGAGGTCAACCCTCTCTGGCCGCGGACACTCCTGTGTTTATTTGGACAGGGAGCACGGTGTGCCTGGTCCTTTTGGACGGAGATCGCCCCCTGCTCTACCTGCAGGATGGGACCCTCTGGTCGTGTGGACGCTCGTAGAAAGCGTGCGTCTTTTTAAAAGCCGTTTCCAGAACCGAAAAAGATAATTCATTTTGATTTTACGTGTTACTGTAGTGGATGCATGACATAAATTTTCTGAACAAATTTGCTTGGACATGATATGTTAGAGAGAGAGCTTAAACTTAATCAGCTTGTACCAAGTCTATGCTTCTGTTAAAAATCATGTATTTAGTGGTTCATCCAACAGACTTTCACTGCAGTGTATTTTATTGTAGCAGACTGTTTGTGTTTTAAAATCTTGTCCTCGATTTCAGGTTTAGCTGCAGGATATGCATAAAAGTTTTTTAAAAGCCTCTTAATGGTTCCGAGTCACTAATTGCACACAAAGTAAGGTTTTGCTTTGGGTCTGTGAGAAAACAACAGGGTGTGTTTCTTACATTAGCCACATCAGGATCTTGGAAGTTCTGAACAGATGCTTGATTAGGCCAAATACTACAGAGGAGAATTGGGAGCCGTCCTAATATAATTTATTCCCCCAATGGAGCCTCACTGTCAGTAATCAGCCAGCGGACGTCCCGCTAAGAGGCATCGCGTGCGACAGGGGACACGTCGCCTGCAGAAGAGAGGGCCTAACTGCTTTTTAATATTTACGGATTGTGTGTGTAGAGATATTTATAGACCTTAACTGCGTGGTGTTCTTCAGCGACGAGCAGAGGTCTGTATCCAGGGCCACTCGTGTACAACTTCCATGTTACTCATTTTGTGTGGTTTTTAAATTAAATGACAGTGTTAAGGGTTAAGTGCCTTACTTTAGCAAGATGGCGAGAAATAGACAGTAACATCCATCCCTGTAGAATCCAGATGAATCTGTAACAATAAAAAAAAAACAAAGCAGGGAGAGTGAAAGTGCAGTAATTTGAGTGAATTTGCAGTCCTTGTGGAGGCGTACACACTCGCGATCTCCTAATGATATTAGAGAGGACTGAGGACCTCCGTGTGGGTTTAGCGCTGTCCGGGGTGAAGCCCCCCCCCCCCCCCCCCCCACCCCGCCCTGCCGCCCTGGAGGTGTTCTAACTCCGTGAGTGTGTGCCGGATCCCGGGGAGGGGCTCGCGTCCCGGTGAGACCAGGGGGTCACGCAGCTCAGCTCCCCCATCGCCCATGCGCTCTACGTGATGCAGATCGGATCACAACTCGCTGCCCCCCCCCCCCCATCTCACCCCCCCCCCCCCAGCTGAACCCCAGGACACGACAGTGGCGTGACAGAGGCTCCTAACGGGCCTCATCCGTGTGGGGAGTGTCTCTCTCGGGCTCCTGTCAGGTGGCAAACACGGCTCACAACGCTCTTACTTTTTTTTTTTTGGTCCCCTCTGTAGGTACCGTACACGCCCTTACACAGGGCCGTCTCCACTCCCCTCACTCGCACCTCTCTGTTTTATTCTTCCTTTTCTCTCGTCCTCTTCATGTTTTGTGTTTATAGTTGAGCTGCAGGACAGGAAAACTCACTGCAGTGTAAATCAGGTTTTAGCCTGAGTTGGGCCTGGCTTTGTTAGCACATTGTGTACCTGTGTACGCAGTGAAATGAAGAGAAGTTAAACGATTGTTGTCTGGACGTACCAGGTTGAAAACAGGCTAAACAGCCATTTTGCATTATGCTGGGGGGGTGCTTCATGAAGCAGGGCTATGGGGTTAGCTGGTAACTGCGCTGAGTAAAACCCAGAACAGCTCTTTATACTTCAATCCACGTTCACGATTTGGGAACATGGACTGAAGGGGTTTAAACTATTCAGTTCAATTACATTGCATTTGTATAGCACGTTTTACAGAGAATTGTTGCAAAACAACTTGCTAAATATTTTTTTTAAAAAGCTTGCTGAGTATAAATATTGGCTATTACGCTGGCAGTGCCTTTCTCGCTGGGGATGTAGTCTTCTGAAGATGATACTCCGGTTCTCCTGAAGTTGTTTTTTCTGGCTTGCAGTAGAAGTGGGAATTGCCTTGTGTTTCATCCGTCAGCCCGTCCAGAATAAAAGGAACGTACTGTACGCACACTCAGTGTGCGCCGTAACACACACACCAGGGGCCTTGTTGTGTTGACCTCCTCCTGAAAGCTGTGGACGGTTGGCGTGTGGTTTCGAGCTGAACTCTGTGTGCAGTTTCAGCCTTTGGTGTCTGGTTGGCGTAGTTTGGATTGGTGGCGTCATAGAATGCGTTCGTTGGGGGGGGCAGTATGGGGTTGTGTCTTCGAGAAACGGGCGGAGCCGGGGGGTCGGTCGTTCCTCACGAAATGCGGTGCGCACACCTGAGTGTCAGTCTGACGCGTACCCCGCCACCTCCCGAATTCCCCCCCCTCCCCCCCCCTCCTCGGCCAAACGCGCTCCCGGGTGTCAGTTTCAACACGAAATGAGAGAAAAAACACAAAGAGAGAAAGAGACACATAGAGAGAGGAAACAATCGGTTCACAACAGGACACGCAGGCACGGAGAGCGGCCCTGCCTTCAAAGATTGGGGTGGGGGTGGGGGTGGGGGTGGGGGGGCGAGGTGTGGGGGGGGGGCGAGTTTCGGGGGCCGGTGCGGTTCAAAGCTCCGGCGTGGCTGCCTCTCAGGCTGTCTTCCTGCCATTCTTGTGGGCCGGTTTGGGGGTTACTATAAGTAGCCCCACATCCTGTCCCCTGTGGTCTCAGGTGGGCCGGCTTTGTTTGTGTAGCTGAGCCCGCCGCTTCTGCTGCTGCTTTAATGGGTTTGGGCTCTTCCAGGACGCGCTGGCAGGCCTGAGTGACTGGGCCCACAGCAGCAGGGCCACACCGGCTGAAACGGGTGGGGGGGGGGGGTGGCAGAGGGGGGGGCGGGAGTGTTAGGGGGGTTATGGGGTTCGAACATCAGCAGTCTCAAAAAAAAAATGTTCGTAACACTAAAATAATTTTTATTTGTTGTTTTAAATGTCAAGGATAAATTAAGTCTCTCTGGTCTCTCTCTTCCTGACTCTTCACAGGTTACTGTTTGTGGTTGTTATGTAGGAATTACACGGATGGTGTGTTGGGGGGGAGAGGAGGGCGGGAGGGGGGCGTTGAGTGGGAGTTTGGAGAACATGAGAAGAGGACAATGTAGCCGTTTAACCCACTTGGTTTTGGGTGTCCTAATTGCACCCCACAGGTGTCTGTAGACACAGGTACCTGTGCACTGCGAGAGCTAGGGGTCCTGATTCAGAGTTAGGGGTGTTCTACAGGCTCAGAGAGGAAGGGAATCTGAGAGCTTGGAGCTGGTTCAGAGATTAAACACTTTCCCCACTTGGGTAATTAAGTCCTCCTCTCTCTCCCGAGCCTTTATTATCTTGCCGTTTAGGCTGATGGGTGTGAGAGGAGAATTCTTTCCCCCGACAGCCTCCAAGTAGCGAAATAGCGGTAGTTTATTTGCCGGAATCTTTGATTGGGGGGGGGGGGGTGCTTTAAACGCGAAAAATGAGATCTTATCGCTGTTGTCGTTTCGTGTTACTTTAAATCTGTAATGTTTCCCTGCAGTTATTGTATTATTATTGTCATTTTTTAAATGTGTATTTATTCCCTAACCATAACCCTAACCCTAACCCCCGCCCCCCCGATTTTCGGCTTTAGCTGGTGCCCGTTGCCGGGGCCTGGCGGGGCCTGGCGGGGCCTGAGTGGCCCCCGGCCCGTCTCCGTGCCGCTTTGTCTCCTGGGTAATCTGTAGCGCTGTCGCGCCATCCTGCCGCTAAGTCTGTGAATGCGACACATGTTCCATTGTCAGGCCCCCGCCTAATTGTGCGGGGGGGGGGAAGCAGCACTTAGTTCAGTAAATCACCTTTGTGGTGTAATTACCTGCTGTTTGTGGTCACCTGTCAGACAGGAACCTACCAGAATGCACCTCTACACCTGCGCCATTGTCCCGAAAAAAGAAAACACCCCTGCCTGGCCACAAGGCCGTCCCGCCTCCCCGACCCGCGCCCCCCCCACCCCCCCCGTCCCGCCCTGTCCCCTCTCCTCCTTAATTACTTTAAACTTGGGCTGCCTTTCCTGTCCTCCGGACCCCAGGGTGATGCCCCCCCATTAATAACAGCTGCCTGATGATTGCGGAGACAGAGGGTGGGGGGGGGGGGGGGGGCATGGAAAGTTCTGGAACATCCTGTGCGGGCCGCTGTTTATGCGTAACCGTGGCGCGTCACCATGGTAACCGCGCGCGAACCCGAGGCCGGGGAAACGGAGAGCCTCAAACCGCCACTTTTTTTTTTTTTTTTTCTTTCCCGCCGCGGAGCGTTGGGCTGCGCGGTAATCCGGCGGGTTTTTGCGTGCGCCGCGGTGAGCGCCAGACTCCCGCGCGGGCAATTTCGGCGCCGGTGGGAAGCCTCGTCTTACCCGCCACCCCCCCCGGGCTGCATTCGGCATTGCCATCCACCCCGGGACCGTTTGGAACCAGAAGTGGAACAGAAGTCCCAAAAAATAAAAGGGTGATCGTTTTTCAGCTTTTCCGTGGCGGTGGGATATTTTCCCCGGCGATGTATAACATCAGGGCGCTGGAATAATCACACCTGCGAAAAATTCCCATCTTGAATCGTGGAGATAATAAGGCCTTCTAAGAATAGCGTGCGTTTCTTATAGCCTCGCAGTTGTACCTAGGTTGTACATGACATGGGCGAAGGTAGCGCCTCGATCAGCTCTGAGCTCTGAAATGAGGAAAGAAGTGACGTGTGCAGTGAAGTCCCAGGAAGGGTGACGTTCGTTTTGGAAAGGCACACAGCTGGCTGTTCAGCGGCTTATTTGTGGCGCGGTGTGTCCTCATTCAGAGACCCGCCTGCCCGGCTTGTTTGCCACCCACGCCCCCCCACGCCCCCCGTCCCCCCTCCCCTCCCCCCCGCCCCCCCTCCCCTCCCCCCCGCCCTGGTCTAATGAGACTGTTGTTGTCCTGTTTCTCGTGTGCTGAAAGAAGCCAAAGACAGAGCAGGTAACCTGCTTCCCCAGGGCCCTGTTTGAGCCCCGTTTGGTGTTTTAGTTTTCGGAGACTTTGTTTGGCGTGTTCGGGGGGGTGGGGGGGGGCGGGGGTTCGAGGGGGGGGTCGTGTTGTGACATGCCTTTTGTCGCCAAACGGCGTGTCTGGGGTGTGAGCGTGGAGCGCCCAGCTGCCAAGTGGACGAGTGGGCGCGGGGGGGGGGGGGGCATGTCTAGGTGCTAAGCTGTTCGCTGGTTTGTCACCCATGCTGATGTGTCCTGTGGTGCCACTCCTGGCCTCGTCACCAACCCCCCCCCCCCCCCCTCACCCCGTGCCCCCCCTGGTGTACACACGCTTCCTCGATGTTCCTTTTTTGGGCATCTTGTTCGCCCCCTCCTTTTGTGGAAGAAAATACAGGCCCCCCCCTCCTCGATTTTACCTTATGGAACCAGACCAAACGGTTGGCATACCAGCAAGAAGCTTCTTGAAGGCACGGTAACTGTTATACTTAACTGTTACACCCCTGTACTTAACGTAGGTTTCCCTGGCTCCTTGGCAACTGTCTGGAGCAGAAGGGGGTCCAATCTTAGCTGATAAAGGGGTCTGTGCAGGTGCAGGTTTTTTGTTTTAGCTCAGCCCTAAGACACCTGATTCCGCTTATCAAGGTCTTGTTTGAAGACCACGATTAGTTAATGAGTTGAATCGGGTGTCGTAGTGCTGGGTTAAAGCCAAAACCTGCATCCACACCAGACATTTTAGAATAAGATTGGACACCGCTGGTCTTGTGTGCTCAGTGGCTATGCTCCTTGCTGGCCAGTGTGGGTTGTAACATAGAGTTTTAGCTTCATTATGGAATTTCAATCCATGAGCGTGGTAGTATAACGTGGAACGGCTATTTGCTGTATCAATAAAAATACAATAATATAATTAGTAATAATTATTAGTATTTGGTCGTTAAGAGTTATGTTGGCTTGTTGGATTTGGCAAGAAGTTTCTTCTCAAATGCCCAACAGACTTCAGAATTAGTGGAATGGTTTCCAATTGGTTCAGCTTCAGTGATTTGGTAGTGAGTAGCTGGGTTGAATCAAGGTTGTCGTGCTCAACTGGAGAACACACCTGGAGATCTTTTCTCCAGGACCAGGATGTGTGGAGCCTTTTGGGTCTAAAAATAGGGTTTTTGTTTTACTGAATTGATTGTGTTGGCTCAAGGTTGCCATGGTTTCAGATGCCTGATGGTCATATTGAGGTCATGACCACACACGACCTAGGTTCAGCAGGAGAGTGGTGGGTTTCCTGACCAGAATAACTGGGAAATTGGTACTTCCCTGACCTTCCAGTGCCCTCCAAATGTGTGACTTATGAGTCCCGTGGTGCTTCCCCTGATTGGTTTTATGGTGGGACTTCCACCTTCCCTTTTCCCTTCTCCTAATTGTCAGAGAGGGGTGTCCCACACTTAAATATAGAGTCTGGGAGCCAGGGATGATGTCATCTTCACGAGCGCGTGTGTGTTCCAAGATTGCCGAACTGAGGTGAAAGGTCACGGTGTCCACCTGATGGGGCAACCCAGGGTGAAGAAGTTAAACAAACAAAAACACTTGACCGCATTGCATACCACGGTCACGTTGAAATTGGCCATATTCTGAGCTCAGACTTCAGAAGGAACGTATGAACAAAGGTTAAAGTAGACTGAAGAAAAGTGTGCCTACAACTAAAAATGAACCTGTTTTATTTCCCTTTGCATTAATGTCCTTAGTGTCATTAAATGGGGGAGGACCACTTTAGGCTCAGTCGCATTTGAAAACCCCTTTATATGCCCGTTCATGATGTCTTGATGGGGGGGGGGGTGGCTGTGTATGAAAAGAGCTGTAATTCGTACACGGATCACCTGATCAGGGTGTGAATGCTCTCAAATTAAAAATGGCAGTCTGCGCTTTCACCTCATTTTCATCGTATTCATTGATTTAGTTCAAATCCAATGGGCTCAATTACAGAGCAAAAACAACAGAACTTGTCACTGCTCCAGAAACTTTTTTTCTCTCCTTGATTTGGCTCTTTACAATAATCAAACAAATGACATGCAGTTAAAGTGCAGATTCACAGCTTTTATTAAAAGGTATTTTTAATGCTGTAGAAATGGCAGCACTTCCTAAACCCCTCCCCCCTTTTCAGGGCACCATAATGTTTGGGACTTCACAGGTGTTTCTGATTAGTCAGGTGTGTTCAGTTGCTCCCTGTTCAGTGCAGGTATGAGAGAGCTTTCAGTACTGAGTCTTGATTATAGGCCTTTGATTCCCTTTGGAGTTACTGGCATTTGTCAACACGAGGACCAGAGTTTGCCAATGAAAGTCAAGGAAGTCATTATGAGGCTGAGAAATAATTGTATTTTTTTAAGAACAGTCAGAGACATAGGCCAACCTCAGGCTTACCAAAATCAACATTAAGAAGAGAGAAGAGAGTACAGATGAGCTGAGTGATCGCACAGACCTCTACAGTTCATGATCGAAGAATTCTCACTATAATGAATAAAAACTCGCGACACCTGCCCAAGAGATCAGACACTCTTCAGGAGGCAGGCGTAGATGTGTCTGTGACTGCTGTCCGCAGAAGACTTCACAAACAGAACTACAGAGGTTACTCTGCAAGATGCAAGCCACTAGTTAGCTGTAAAAACAGGATGGCCAGGTTTGCTAAGGAGTACCAAAAAGAGTCTAAAAGAGTTCAGAACACATATGCACACACTCACACACAGACACACGCACGCACGCAAACACACACACACACAGGGTCTCACACACACTCACACACTCCACACTCGCATTCACACAGACACGCACACACACGCACACTCTCATTTGACTTCCTCCCCGGTCATTGCTGCTGTAAATGAGCTTTCTAGAACTTTCCAGTAAGTATTTAATTTTCTGAACTTTTAATGTGAAAAGTAGACTTTGTATTTTGCACTGGATTGGAGGGTCTTTCCAGCGTACTGCCTGCTGGTACCAGGATACGGTAGATCTAAATTTAATTGTAATCCTTTTTTTGGTGGTGGAGTAGGGGGTATGAGGTATGTTGGCAGTGGTCATATGAAGTCACAACCTAACAAGGCCTGAGTGATTATCAAAGACTCCCAACTTCATACGGCGTCACAGCTGCCGCAGGAAGTCTTTGAGCGAGCATGAAATCTGCACATGGACCGTGACTGGAGGAATAATGACTCCTGTCTGGACCACTCTCTCCCTCTCTCTCTCACTCTCCCGCCCTCTCCCCCTCTCTCCCGCTCTCTCCATCGCTCCCTCTCTCCTGCTCTCTCTCCCTCTCTCCCTGGTCTCTCCCTCTCCGCTCTCTTTCGCTCTCTCTCTCTCTCTCTCTCTCTCTCTCTCTCCCCCTCTCCGCTCTCTCGCCGCAGACAGATGGCCAGCAGCTTCTCGCTCTCCGGGGTCGGTGGGGCGGAGAATGACAGTGCATCATGTGTGATATGAGGAAGGGACAGAAGAGTGTGTCATTTCTCTCTCCCTCTCCCTCTCTCCCTCTCTCTCTCTCTGTCTGATTGAATCTGGCCAGCAGGGTCTGAGTAATTAGGCTCCCGTGGATTAGAGGGAAAATGGCGGAGCGGGGAAACCTGGCAGTGCCGAGCGCCCGGTCGTCCCGCCTTTGTGTCACGAGTGGGTTTTTACCCAAAACGCTAGACCCCGCCACTCCTCTCTTCTTTCCATTGTGTTTTTGTTTTCTTGGTGTGCCCCCTCCCACCCCCCCCCCACCCCCCTTTCGTAAAATATATATATATATTTAATTTTTGCAATCATGGCTCCTTGCTTCACTTCTTAGCTCTGTGTGGAGAACAGCGGAGGAACACAAAGCGGCTGATGGGGGCTCTCCAGGGATTAATCACCAAAAACAAAATGGGGAGAAAATTGCTGATGAGAAACTCAGGAGTTTTGCGGACCCGTTAAGTTAGTTAAAGTTCTGCACCATCCTGCCGGCACTTTGCTGCTCTTTCAGCATCGGCGGGGCGGGGGGGGGGGGGGGGGGGTTGTGAAAACTTTGCCGGACGGGCGCGTGCCGTTTCGGGGCGGCTGTCTCGCGGTGGCGAAGGCGTTCACGCCGCCGTGCGGAAGTTCTGTCTGTGCCACACGGGCAGCGGAGACGTGGCGGAGTCGCGACGAGGGGCCGCGGACGATCAGTGGCGGCCCGACACCGCCATCATCATCATCATCATCATCATCATCATCATCATCATCATCATCATCATCAGCGCAACTGAGCAGCGAACAAAGAAGGAATCTGAGAGAGGAGTCAGGAGAGGCTTCGCTCCCACGTGTGTGTGTGTGTGTGTGTGTGTGTGTGTGTGTGTGTTAGCCGGCATCGACTGGTCCACACGGTACACACGCATGCTACGCACACGCTATACACATGTTACACACACTCCACACACGCTACGCACAGGTTACAGACACGCTACGCACACACTACACCTCTCTCCTCTCTACGAATACAACTGTAGTCACAGGTGTAGACTGCTATGTACGGGGGTGGGGGGGGTGGGGGGGGGTACTTTGAATTTGTAAAGAAAAAAAATGCAATCCTGCAGTTTGCACAATTTTCCCTCCCGTGTGCACATACTGTATGTACAACATGGATTGAAGTTGTCCTCGTGCTTCATGGCTTTTGTGACACTCTTTTTCCTTTTTTTCTTTTTTTGCTAGTACCTTACATTAACTGGCCTGTGCTGTGCAGTTGACCCAGTGACCGTGCCTTGGGTGCAGTAGACTCGGGGAAGCCAGTATGAAGTTCTTAGAGAAACATTTATGGCAATGTTCCTGGCCATTAGCCTTGCAAATGCGCTTAAATGATATGTAAATATGTCTATCAGGAGCATATGCCTATGATCTCAAATTGCATATTTTGAATAAATGAATGCTGACAAGAGAATTTGTTTTGCAAAGAAGCCAGAAATGTTTTTTTATTATTTTTTATTTAAGTCGTTGGTGGTAGCTGGTGAGATCCGTTTTCTACCCGCCAATCCGCTGAAGACCTGGCTGGTCTGTGATGTAGCGTGTAGCTGTGTGCTAATGCAGAGGGCTCGCCACTGCCCTCCTGGGTCCGTGGGCTGGGTGTTGGGAGCCGCCAGTGTTGGTGGCTTGCGGGCGTGTAGCGGGTATCCGCGGGCATACTGGCGGGTCGCAGTGAGCTTTCCATCCATACCCCCCTCCGCCATTTTTTTAGTATGGTCACGCAAGCACACACACACACACACACACACACACACACACCTAAACCTGAACCTGCACCCAAGGTTCTCAATCTCCCTCTCTGACACACATGCACGCACACATACATGCACATACACACTCACTCACTCACACACTCTCTCTCTCTGTCTCTATCACACTCACTCACTCATACACACACACACACACACACACAAAATCTGGACCATTGGTTAAAGGTCTACGCAGAGCCTTTTCTCCTAGATTATTTTTGCCATCGCCCCCCCCCCCCCAATAAGAATAAACCAAAAGCACTGTGCCGAGCGCAGGCGCTACATCTGGTCGCTGCGTCTTTTCCCTCAAAGAAAATATCTAATTATTTCAGACATAAAATTAATTAAAATGTGTTTTTTTTGTTCGTATTTATTATTTTTTCTGTTGTGTTTTTTTTCCCCCCATGGTGGCAGAGCACCCATCGCGGGGCTTGGGCGCTCGTGGGCACGGAGAGGCGGCGTTCTCCATATGGTTCACCCCGATAATCCGCCATCCGCCATCTTGCGCGCGCGTCTCCGCGCTCTCTCTCGCCCGCGGCTACGTTTCCATCCCCGCATCAATTAGCGCCCTGATTAATACAACAGGCCCGCAGTTTAGAGCTAACGGCTCACAATTAGCATCTCATTCCCCCGTAAAGGGGTATGTTAAATACCCCGGCCACTGTCTCCTCATCCTGCCATAAAGGGGTATGCTAAATACCCCGGCCACTGCCTCCTCATTCCCCCATAAAGGGGTATGCTAAATACCCCGGCCACTGCCTCCTCTGCCTGCCAGTCACATCCTCGTTTGTCCTAACTCACGCGCCGTCCCGTGTGAAGTGGGGGCTCGCTCTGTCCCCTTTAATTAAATTACGGTGGGCGGGCAGGCGGGCGGGCGGGCGGGCGGGCGAAGCTCGCCCCCGTCTCTCAGGAAAGGGTGTGGCTCGGCCCGTTTGGGGTGAGCGTGACCCCAGACCGCACCAGAGAGGGGCTGAAAGACCAAGCACCGTTCCCCTAATGTCCAGACCTGTTGCTCCTCCTCTTTTTTTATCCTCTCCTCTGTTCGCCTCTGCTCTCTCGTTTAGTAATCAGCGCGGCGTTTGCAGGAGCGGGCGCGGGCGCGGGCGTAAATAGAGCTGTAGCCACACTGCTGACACGCTTTGCTGAGAGCGGCAGTCCTTGGAGTGCTGTTGGACTCAATGATGCGTCCTGATTGACAGCTACCTTGAGACTGCGCTGATGGAGTTGTCAGCGCGTTGTGCTAACGGGCTGCTCCGCTGGCTGCAGATGTACCAGTCGGTGTGTTATGCTAACGGGCTGCTCTGCTGGCTGCAGATGTAGCAGTCGGTGCGTTGTGCTAACGGGCTGCTCCGCTGGCTGCAGATGTAGCAGTCGGTGCGTTATGCTAACGGGCTGCTCGACTGGCTGCAGATGTACCAGTCAGTGCGTTATGCTAACGGGCTGCTCCGCTGGCTGCAGATGTACCAGTCGGTGCGTTATGCTAACGGGCTGCTCCGCTGGCTGCAGATGTACCAGTCGGTGCGTTATGCTAACGGGCTGCTCGACTGGCTGCAGATGTACCAGCGAACGCGCGCGTACGACGCTGCTCTCGCGTTTGTGCGGATACGACTGCGATGTTTATTTATCTGGTAACGGCGGTCCGTACCAGAAACACGGCTCCCTGGGAATGCTGGGCGCGGTGGGGTGGGCGGGTCAGGGGTGTGGGGTGGTGGGGGGGTTGGGCTGGGGGGGTGCTGGGGTTAAGGCCCCTGACAGGAGCACTGGGTGAATTTTTCAGCTGCCTTCAGTGTTTGTTTGACATGGTTCCTCTTTCTGTGGGAAATATAGTGCACTGGTAGGGATTTCGTTTTTTTTTTTTTTTTTTTTTTAGTTTGTGTGGTAACTCAAGAGAAAGTTCTCTCAGTTGTCTGGAATTAGGTGCGGTCGTGCCCACTGAATTTTCCTCAGCAAAATGTTTTTAAATATTTTTTTCTTCTCACATTTAGAGAACAGGACTCCAGACCCCACCCCTGGGTTCAGTATTTCTTTCTACACAAGTGGTCCCTGCAAGCCATCTGTCCTCTGCGGATTAACCCTGTTATCTGAAGACCGTTTGCTCTTCTCCCTCCTCTTCATCCGTCGCTCTGGACCGTCTTAATTGCTCCCAGTCCTGGATTTCGGAATGGCCGCCAGCACCCGATTCTCTGCGGGGCTCTGAAGTGGGGCTTGAGAAACGCTCACTCCTGTGTTTGTCAAAGAGGTGGTTTAGTGTCCCGGGCTGAATGGTAATCTAATGGAAACCTTTGAGGGGAGCACTGATGTTAAAATCTCTCATCCTCTCCGCACTACGCCTGTCTGTGTGATCTGAGCGTCACAGAAACGATTCTGGGGCCAAGCTCAGTGAGCGCGGCAGTTAACCCTTTAAGTTGTGAGGTCACAAACATGTGATTAGATTGTTCCCAACTGAACATTCCGATGCTGATGTCACAGTCACCGCTGGTGACTGAAAGCAGTGGAGTTCTAGAACACTGACACACTAAATCTATAGAAAGCATTCCTTAAGAAAAATCTACTCTTCAGAGGGTGAATCTTGTTCTCCTTTTCTGTTATTTTACTTAATATCAACAGCTAGCGATCATGCCTTGTAAATAACAGGAGAAAGGCTTTTCTTGTTGTGTTATATATTGTGTTATACTTTGTGCCTCCTAGCTGGAGGAGTACTGAGTAGCAACAGAGCCATAAGCCCTGGGGACGAGCTGGAAGCAGCTAGTGATGGCCCGCGCTCCACGATTGGTCACCGAATTCCATGCCCCCCTCCACCCATGTCCCCCGCCCCTGTCCCGTTTCATCCCCGGGAACAGAAGCGGATGGTGCAGTCAGCGCTCGGATAGCGGGCGGAAAAATAAACTGGAGGCGCAGCGGCGAAGCCTTCTGCCGTTTCCCGTACACACATCTGCGCAGCCTCGCTCTGGACCCCGCCCAGCTGCGGGGTGCAGCGGGGTACGGCGAATCCCCCAGGGAGGGAGGGGCCTGTTTACTGGGGAGCACGCCAACCAGACGACGGATCCCGGCGGCGGGTGTGTCAGATGAGACGCGGGCGGGGTTGCGGGGGGGGGGTCAAGCTGGCTTTGAACCCGCAGAACCCGCTCGTTCACGCGGTGCGGGCGTGTCACCGGAGGGACCCGAGGTGCGTGGGATCCTTGGCGGGGTCCTTGGCGGGATCCTTGGCGGGATCCTTGGCGGGACCCTTGGCGGGGTCCTTGGCGGGGTCCTTGGCGGGACCCTTGGCGGGGTCCTTGGCGGGGTCCTTGGCGGGATCCTTGGCGGGACCCTTGGCGGGGTCCTTGGTGGGGTCCTTGGCGGGACCCTTGGCGGGACCCTTGGCGGGGTCCTTGGCGGGACCCTTGGCGGGACCCTTGGCGGGGTCCTTGGCGGGACCCTTGGCGGGACCCTTGGCGGGGTCCTTGGCGGGGTCCTTGGCGGATTCCTTGGCGGGGTCCTTGGCAGGGTCCTTGGCGGGATCCTTGGCGGGGTCCTTGGCGGGGTCCTTGGCGGGATCCTTGGCGGGGTCCCTCGCCGAGCCCGCGGGTCCAGATGGAGCAGACGGCCGCAGTCGTTCACAAAGCGTGTGAAGCTCCCGCGTTCCGCGCGCACCAATTAAAACGCAGCTAAAATAACAGCGTTTAAGGAGCAACGTACCCGAGTATTTAATGACAAAACGCGAATAGGCTGCTTAATTAGAGCCTTGTTCTGTTGGATTTAACGTTGCCGCGTTTGTTCAAATTCTTGTCGTAGCTGTAGCTTTATGTATAAAAAGCTATAAACCCATGTTATCTTTTTGAAAGCAGTTTACCGTGTCTCTGAAGTTAGAAAGGTATTCAGATTCTTTCTGTCGGAGGAAACTAGCATCTCATTTCCTGTTTCTTCAGATATCGGAGATCTTTTGGGTCTTGAGCGCGTCCCTCAGCTTCTGCTTCTCATCCGGATTCATGCAAATCGTACGGAAATGAGCTCTGTGTCCTGGCTACTGAGAAAAAGACAATTAAATATATTTTGGTTTATATTATATATATTATATTAAATACATTGTTGGTGTCCAGCAGAAATTAAGACAGGAACTTTACAGTCCTTCTTGAAGCCTTGGTCTCTGCTCAGACAGAGGGGGTCTGGTAGAGTATGAGTACTGGTTTTGGGTTCTGGCGACCCTGGATTGGCACCCAAGTGACCTCCCCCCCCCCCCCCCCCCCCACCCCCCCGGTCCAGCCTGTGTAGCCCACAGTCTCTCTAACGCTCCCATTTTCTAATGAGAAGCGCATTCCTGTTCTTACAGTACAGCGTTCCTCCCGGCCTGCGTCATGTAGCGGTTTTTCTGGCGGGAGGGGGGTCCAGTTCCGCGGTCGGCGCGCACCGGGTTTTCTGGCGTGGGGGGGGGGGGCCAGTTCCGCGGTCGGCGCGCACCGGGTTTTCTGGCGGGGGGGGGTGGGGGCCAGTTCCGCGGGCGCCCAGCCGTGCTTAGCGGAGTCGTGCAGCATTCTAATTTGGTTGTGTCCCGTAGCGCCATATTTCAGGAGGACTGTGATCATAAGTGACTATTCTAATTGTTGGGGTCCCGACTGTGCAGCAGGGCCCAGAGCTCTGTTTTTCAGTCCTCCAGCGCCCCCCCTACCCCCCCCCCCCCCACCCCCGCCCCGCTTCAGTGTTTTTGGCACAAGCCCTCAGTCATCAGAGAGTTCCACACACACACACACACACACACACACATACACACACACACACACACACACACACACACACACACTGCAACACGCATGAATTCATTTGTAAAAGAGCATCACACGTAGAGATGCCATTGTTCTTTTTTTGTTCAATTTTCAGAGCTTAACGTATACAGCTATAACTAATAAACACACACGGTCGCAAGGACACGCGCATGCACATGCGTGCACACACACACACAACACAGACCAGGAACACACCTTCTGTTTCCGCTTTTTCAAACATTTGTCCTTTTACAATACAATTATAAATGTACAATTTTGTGAGCATTAAAAAAAATGTTTTTATTGAGAACACATCAAAAAAAATAATAATCTTGCTTTCTTTGTGAGTAGATTTTCATCTGAAAAATCGGCTTGTGCTTTCTCTACCTTTTACCTGCGCTGGTTAATTCTGCAGCCACGTGCATTCTCTGACTGCAGACTAACGTCCCCTCCAATTACCACGCGAGGGAAAAAACAAACCGGCATCCAAACCTCAGCAGATCAAATATTAGGTTGTTTACCTGGGAGAACAGAGAAGTCTTAGGAAAAGTCCTTTTTGATGTGACAGTGAATTGCGCATTGAAGCTGAGAGTGAGTCTGCTGTGTCTGTGTGTGTGTGTGCGTGCGTGTGTGCGTGCGCGTGTGTGTGTGTGTGTGTGTGTGTAATATCCCGTTAGAGGACAGGGGAGCCGCTAGTTCTTTACCTGTTTGTTTTCTTCGTTCTCCCTTTTTTCACCCGCCAGAGCTCGGTCTAAATATGGGCTGGGTGTGGTAGTGTGGTAGATTTAAACAGTCTTGGTTGCTGTCTCACCTACTTATGTAATGGTGCTGATGTGCAGAGGAGGTTGTAGGTAATCCAACAATTTCTCTCCTTCAGCACATCCCCCCCCACCCCCACCCCCCCACCCCTCACAAGGCCCAAAACATGACAGGAGTAAAACATTCCTTCAGCGCTTTGATCTTTTTTTTGCGATGAATCTTTGGAGCAGCCTTTGTCTGAATAATTCACGGTGTTTATCCAAGTTTTCCTTCCTAATTTGTCTCTTTTTTGTGCGTGTTTGCTGGTGAGACAAATAAATAAACAAATAAATGGGTTAAAACCAGAGGTGTGTTGCCATCTACTGGATTTTCTTAATAATTTCAACTGCCAAAAAAAGAATGTTGGATTGTCCGAGTCTTTATCGGGGAAATTGTACCCAGTTGTTTGAAATGAATATATTGGATTTTAAGTACTTTAGCACTGGTGTAGGAAATCATTGGCTTATAAATGGACGTTTCCTATTGCATGCGATTGCCTATTGAATGTGAATTAATGTGGACACATTATTATCAAACATGAAGTTTGTTCTAAATTCTGTCTGAATAACAGTGCAGTGCATTCTAAACATCAGAAGCGTAAATATTAAGCATAATTGTCAGAGTTGAGGAAAGAAACTCCCTAAGGGAAAGGCTTCTGTGTTCAGATGTGGCTGGACGAATTCTGTCCATCATCGAAGTCACTTATAAAATAACAGGAGGGTTCCCCCTGTTTTGCAAAGATTAGCATTGCCTGCTCAGAATATTAACCCCAGAGAAAACGTCTGGCTCTTTTGACGTTGTGAAAAAGTGGATGGACTGATGAACAGATGAGGGAGAGAAAGATGAAGGGAAAATGTGTTTTTAGTGTCAGCAGTGGCAGGATGAAGAGGATGTTCACTGAGAATAGCCTGACTGTGTCCCTGAGTGTCCCCTCACTCTCTCTCTTCTTCTCTTTCTCTGTGTGTGTGTGTGTGTGTGTGTGTGTGTGTGTGTGTGTGTGTGTGTGTGTGTGTGTGTGTGTGTGTGTGTGTGTGTGTGTGTGTGTGTGTGTGTGTGTGTATATGTGTGCGTCTGCGTCACGTCTGTGTTCTCAGTATAAAGTCCGGGTGCTGAGCAGGCTGGCGGCCTCGCTGAGCAGACACATGCCGGAGAAGGTTCCGGAGGACACCAGCAGCATCCTGCGCTCCCCCATGCCCGGCTCGGTGGTGGCGGTGTCCGTCAAGCCCGGAGACACGGTAAGAGCACGGCAAGAGCAGGGCCCCGCCCCGCCCCGGCGTGGCGAGGCCGCAGGCCAGGCGCTGTGGCGTGGCGGTTTTAGCGCCCCTGACCGCACCCCTGACCGCACCCCTGGCTGCCCTCCTCGGCTTTTACACGACCCCCCCCCCCCCCCCACAGTGTGCAGCACAACACCCCGATTGGGTCGGTCGTCCGCGGAAAATTTCACCCCCTTCACTCACATTTAAATATGCATCCTGATAATTATTTACATTATTTACATACGTTCTTGTGGTTAATAAATAATAATAATTTTTTTAATTCTATTGAATTGTATATTTCGGGATAAATTCAGTAGATATTACTGTACTGTAGGTATATCTGGGTTCTACATATTTCTTTGGCGTATAAATAAATAAATAATTTAGCAAGTAATTTAGAGTACTAGTGCTTAAGACTTTCTACCTGTTTCAGTTCAGTTGCAGACATTAAACTGTAAGTACACAATGTCAGCCCCCCCCCCCCCCCCCCCAAAAAAAAAAGATATATTCTCCTGAGGCCTAGGAAATTTTTTAAATTTATTTTTTATATATTAAATATTTTTAAATGTATTCATAAATTTTTTTTTGAATAACAAAGCAAGCTTGTTGTGTAGGCGCCAGCAGAGTAGATTATGTGGTCCTCGAGCTTAAGACTCAGAGACCTGTGTCCCCAAACAGGGGGACAGAAGTGAGGGGGCGAGTCTTAGGAGGACACGGTGCCTGAGATCTTTTGGCCGTTGTTCTGACTCTGTGCCAGCAGCGCTCGGGAGCCTGTGCCTGCGCGCCTCTCAACAGTTTCTTGTTTTCCGTCCCCTCCTTTCACTGGGCCGAGGAGTGTAGTCCACCAAAGCCCTTCAAAGTTGTTCAAACAGCGCGAGGAGCACAAAACGCAGAAGGGTCTGCTGAATGGCGCTCTTTAGTGTTTCTAATGGCCCGGCGCGCTGAAAGGCCTCCATTATAATTTCATGGCTGAGTTGTTCCGACACGGCGACGCACTTCTTTAAAAGACTGTCAACTTTGCTTAAATTTACCTGAATTCCTGCCTTTCTCTCTGGGGAGAAAAAAAAAAAACTTGTGCTTAAATGAATGTTTAAAGAGCTGGGCGGCCTTTCATTGGCTGTTAAAGGAAATTATCGGTAATTTGTGCGTGTTCACAGACCAGTTGCGATTTGTAAAGTTTAAAAGGATGGATAATAGCGCGGCCAGACAATGGAAGAAAGGCATGTAGTTCTCCTTTCTCCGGCTCTGTTTTTCGCCCATTGAGAAAAAAAAAAGACGCCTCCAAATCTGTGCAAGATAAGAACTGGACAAAACAGACAAAACAGACAAAACAGACAAAACAGATGGTTATTACTGAATTTAGTGTGAAGCACTCAGGCCCTGAAATTATAGCATTGTGTAACCCTGACTGAAATATCGCCTATTTATACACAAGAAGAAGGCTGAATCTGAGCTTATAAAGTGTGCTTAAGTAGCCATTTTTAAGTTTTAAGATTATTGTTATTACATATATACAATATAATTATAATTAAAAACATCCACATTTCATTAGATTAAATTATTTACTGATGTGTCTAATTTTAACACCGAGAACAATTTATGTGGATATAACTTTTTATGTTTCCTGCGTTCACTTCCCGTTTCATTTTCAAAGCGGTTTTATGCGCTTTACAGTGTGGGGAATGAATTAAACAAACACAACGCAGCCTCAAGACCATAAAAGTGGTTTTGAAGTCAATGTAGCGATTTGTTTGTGAAGAACAAATGTTCGGTGGAATGAAGACAGGGAAAGAGTCCACAGGGAACAGGCTGGGGTGGAGTCCAACCTGTTCTTTAAGAGCCCTCTGTTTTTCAGAATTCTCTCTCTCTCTCTCTCTCTCTCACACACACACACACACACACACACACACACTCTCCGACTAGCACTCTTGCTCATTCTCTCTCTCCCTTTCTTTCTCACACACACACACACACACACACACACTCTCTCTCCCTCTCTCTCACACACACACACTCTCTCTCCCTCTCTCACACACACACACCCTCTCTCTCTCCCTCCCTCCCTCCCTCCCTCCCTGCAGCTGTTTTGTTGTGTCTGACCATTAGGACGGTTAAGCTGTGGTCTGGTGACCCCAGGCTTGTCAGTGTTAATTGTGTGGGGCTTTAATTACAAAAGCACATTTAGCGCTCTGAAAGGGCTCTAAGTTAAAGCCTTCCTCTCCCGCACGGACCTCCTGAAAGCTCATGGAGATGGAGTGTCATCTATCTGCCTTGAACGGGCTGTGGGGAGATTCTGTGTGCGCTTCCCCGTCCGTCAGTACCCGCCCCGCACCCGAGCCCAGCTGCGTCTGTGAGCGTGCGGAGGTCCTGCTGTAGTCCGCTGATTTTTTATTTCATCTGTTCCTCCCCTCCGCCCCCCCATCGCATATTTCACGCGGGTGGACATCGGGGAGATATGAGCTTTGATGGTGCCGACCCTTTCCTGTTTTTGCACGCGTGTCTCAATAGCTAATCGATCTAGGCTAGTAATAATGCTCGTGTTTATTCATTTTTGATGAAAATACGGATTTAAAAAATTTGTTTGCAAAACAAAAGAAACCCATATAGAAAAAACTTATAGGCCATGCATATTGCTATTTGTGCTCCTTTTCAACAGTTTCATAATTCATGGTGAAACCTATGCTTCTTTTTTTTCAGTTGACTTGCAAATTATTTTTGGGCTGTAGTTGATGTTTTTTTTTATGGGAGATTAAAAATGAAGGAAGCTTGTGTTGGACATTCACAGCTATAACGCTGGCAGTCATTGTTTAGCAAACACAGCTGAGTGAACTGGGATGGGAACAGTGTTGTGATTGGTCGGCTGCTCTGGGAATGATCATCATAGTGATTGGGGAGAATTTGGACAGGAACAGTGTTGTGATTGGTCGGCTGCTCTGGGAATGACCATCATAGTCATTGGGGAGAATTTGTGATGTCCTTGACAGTAAGCCTATTTTTATTAGTTCATGGGCTTTATAAAGACAATTTATTGGATAGTGAATCCATGTATATCAATTGGTGTGAAAATCTGTGTCAGAAAAAACATTTTAGGAACAAATGGCCACTGTGGGCTCCAACTGGCAGTTCTTGTGTGTGTGTGAGAGTGTGTGTGTGTGTGTGTGTGTGTGTGTGTGTCTGTGTGTGTGTGTGTGTGTGTGTGTGTGTGTGTGTGTGTGTGTGCGTGCGTGCGTGTGTGTGTGTGTGTGTCTGTGTGTGTGCGCGCGCGTGTTGGAGTGTGTGTGCGTGTGTGTGTATGTGTGTGTGAGAGTGTGTGTGTGCGTGTGTGTGTGTGTGTGTGTGTGTGTGAGAGTGTGTGTGTGTGTGTGTGTGTGTGTGTGTGTGTGTGTGTGTGTTGGAGTGTGTGTGTGTGTGCGTGTTGGAGTGTGTGTGTGTGCATGCGTGCGTGTGTGTGTTGGAGTGTGTGTGTGTGTGTGTGTGCGCGCGTGTTGGAGTGTGTGTGCGTGTGTGTATGTGTGGACGGACGCGTAGACTCTTTATCTGTCCCCTGAGATTCAGGGCAGGGTGGCGGTTAGGGTGTGCAGGGAATTCTGGGTAGAACAGAGCGTACTGCGTTGTGAGGCCGTTCGGTGCGTGGTTGGCGATGCTCGGCATTTAATGGGGAGAAACATGTTGTGGTCATCCGGGGTCCTCCTAATTATGACTTAACAGGAGAGAAATTAAATTAACCGAGTGAAAATTAACTGTTGTTATGCGGGGTTACTGGGTAACAAACCAAGAGATGTTTCAGAAACGCAGCAATCCCTACAGTGGGATCCGGTGTTCAAACTGTACACTCAGTGTGAATTCAATTACATGCAAATTTATCATGGAAGTTTTAATGAAGATGATACCGTGTTGGAAATACGTTTGTAGACCGTAATATATTAAGCACTTAAAAGGGTTGTGGGTGTTTCAGTTATTTAATTGCGCCAGTCTGTTATTTTGCTTTTTTTTAAAATGACTATTGAAAAAAAGTTTTCCTCAGACTTCAAATCAATGGGCCAATAATACTGTACTGAAAATCAGTTCCTTTACGAAAATGCCGTAGAGATGTTGCATAATTAAGTTGCTAATACAATAACGGAAAAGCCAGGAACATTAAGGTTAGTGATTGAAATACAGTAACTGCTGATGGTTATCATGGGTTGCATTTGATGCCTTCGGGCTCAACCATAATACACTCATTGTTTTCATATCTAAAACGCAAGCTGTTGTTCCTTTGAGATCTATGAATAACAGATGCTGTTGGGGGGGAAACTAATTTAGAAAATGAGTTTGTTTCAGCTTTTTTTCTGAATTTGAGAACATTGAGGGTGTTTCTATTAACAATAATTAGCCATCATTAGCGATTGGAGCAGCAGCGAGGTTTAAATGGATCTCCCCGTGTTCTGCTGTTCATTTCGGCCTCTGTGGTTCAGCCTGTCAAAAAGGAAGTTTTTTCGTTTGTTTGCGTTCTGTCTCTGTCGAGCAGATTCATCCTTTTACTCCTGGTTTCCTGTTTTATTATTAACTTGAGTAGCAGTTATGTTATATTAAAATAATGCTTCTTCTATAATAATAATAATAATAATAATAATAATAATAATAATAATAATAATAATAATAATAATAGTGTATTCTTTTTTCGGAATTACTATTAATAGTACTGCCTCTTGCATGTGTTACTTATTTTATAGCGCTGGGTTTGAACGCAATTTCAAAATAGTCTTTAAATTATCCATACAATAATTTGTGTTGAATTGAAGCTGTTCTCTTGCCCTTCAGGTATATATGCAGTAAGATGTGCCTCAAGCACTCAATTTAAAAAAAAATTGAAGGTTTAAACAGTGTTGTCTGAAATGTAGTTGTTCACTATACAAGTTTGGATTTAGTATTGAAGTATTTAAGGCTGGAGAAACCGTAATTCAAGCTTTCGGCTTGCAGAGGGTCAGAATCAGACTGAACCACCTTCAAAATTTTGTTAAAATGTTATATTTTTACCATTCGCTGTGTGTCTTAGCAGAGCCTTTTGTGAATATATGTTTGTGAAAATGTTAAAATATTCAGCCAGTACTTACAGACCGTGTGACTTTGTCAGTATGAACACATACATGTCTGTAATATTCCACATATTTGGGTTTATGCAGGCTGCTAAAGATTTGCCTGAAGGATTGGGTTTAGAAAGGGAAGTCTGCTACTGTCCTGTGGCTGGACTGTGTTTTTGTGGGCAACACTGCCTCTACAGGCGAGATTAATAATTGCAGTCTCCCTGAAACAGTTTCAGCAGTGAACGGTCCTTAATGTATTTTTTTTTTTATGCGCCTTTTTTTTTTTTTTTTAAATTATTTTTTTTAACAGCCCAGTTTACACTCTGGATATTTCTGAAAGATCAGTTACTTGTCGACATTCCTCTTTACGTTGTGTCCGTATGACGCCTTATAATAGACTGAAATATAAACTGAATTCCACACCACTTATAATACCTGCATGTGGCCGATGTTTTGTCTGATTCTCAGTCCTTTAAGCTGTGAAGCACAGACTATGAACAGCCTCTCCAGCAGCTGCACGAGCCCCCTAATGTCTCTTATGGACGCCTTAAAAATTGGAACACAAGAAATTGAATGTGGAGTTTCCTTTTTTGTCCAAAAGGGGGAACGGTGTAAAATGAATTAAACTCCTGCTCGAAGGTCTAATTGCTTTTTTATGATCTAGCAATCCTGAAGGAAAATGCGGCGTTTAAAAAAAAAAAAAAAAAAAGCCTAATTAAAGGATTTTCACTTTGTGGAGCAGACCGCAGGGTTCGAGGTGATTGTCTTTCTTGGGTAGCTGTTTCGCAGTGGAAGGTGATGCAGGGGTGGACCCCAGCAACCCTCTGAGCCTTCTGTTAAATTTGGCAGAAAAAACGCGGGGGCCTGGCAGAGAACAAAGAGAGCCATTCCCCATAGAAGTACTTTTTTTTTTTTTTTTTTTATTTAAAAAAAAAGGATCTCTATAGAACGCCTGCGTTTTTGTTCAGTCCGGCGGGCCGATTTGGTGGCCCGCTCCAGCGCGGAGCGTTCTGAACCGGCAGGAAGCGGCGGGTTCTCCTTTAATCGCCCGGATCGCTCGGAACCTCCTGTCTGCCGGGCTTTGGCGTGGCAGATGCTGGGCTCTAATTGGCCTGTTGTCCGGGCCCGACCCCGGGTACTGCTGCGGTGCGCTCTGGGTAAGCGTGCGTATCGCCGGCGGCAACCAGGCGCACGCGTCTCGCGCTCCGCGGCCTCCTGACGTCACGGGGGCCACCGGGGGCCCGTGTTTCCGCGGTGACGGACCGGCAGCGGGCGAAGCTCTAAAAGCCCTGGCAGGTTTACCGGGGCCGTGGCGTGTGGTCCCTGGCCCCACCCCCGGGCGCTGACGGATGCACCTGTCCGTCCTGTGGATGTTCAGCGCTGAGCAGATCCCATATGCCTCTGGCTTACCGCTCCTGCCTCCGCTGCGGTCGGAGAGGCGCGTCTCCAGGGAAACGCGGGTTTAAAAAAAATAGTTTTTTTTTGTTTTTTTTTTTAAAATAAAAAGGGGTTTGGAGATGCCTCTTGTCTACGGGAGCGAAAGCCATCGCCGGTCGAACTTGGACGTCCTGCACCAGAGACTCCCCCCCCCCCCCCCTCCATTTTGCTTTTACCCCAGAAACCACAGAGACACTTTCCGGGGTGTGTCCGTCTCTTCCCAGCGTACGGGCTGGTGTATCTGTGGTAACGGCGACAGTGTGCGCGGGGTGGGGGGGAAGCGCACGGGCATTTCTCCATCTGTTTCGGAGCGGACCACGGCCCCCCCCCCCCCCCCCGTGCAAGGGGCACAGCTGCGACTGTATGGCCCGTCCTGAGCTGGGACCCCCCTGGCCCCCCCCCCCGTACAGGCCGAGGTGGTGGGGTCCGTACAGGCCGAGGCGCCGGTGGGGGGGTCCGTACAGGCCGAGGCGGCAGTGGGGGGGTCTGTACAGGCTGAGGCGGAGGTGGGGGGTCCGTACAGGCCGAGGCGGGGGTGGGGGGGTCCGTACAGGCCGAGGTGGCGGGGGGGGGGGGGGGGTCTGTACAGGCCGAGGCAGGGGGGGGGGTCCGTACAGGCCGAGGCGGGGGGGGGGGGTGGGGGGGTCCGTACAGGCCGAGGCGGGGATGGGGGGGTCGGTACAGGCCGAGGCAGCGGTGGGGGCGTCTGTACAGGCCATGGCGGGGGGGGGGGGGGGGGGGGGGGGGGGGGGGGGGGGTCTGTACAGGCCGAGGTGGCGGTGGGGTGGGGGGGTCGGTACAGGCCGAGGCGGGGGGGGGGGGGGGTCTGTACAGGCCGAGGCGGCGGCGGGGGGGGGTCCGGTCCCCGGTGCAGTCAGCCTCTCAGCTGTAATCTCAGACGCTTTAAGTCATTCTCCACGCTCTGCAGAGATGAATAATGCGCACATTAGCCGCCGCAGCTTAATAAATTTCCGCCTCGCTGCGCTGCGCTCCCAATAAGAGCCCAGCCGCTTCGCTTCGTCTCGCAGAAACCGCGCACAGGGGTCCTCCCAAAAAATGATTTTCCTCTTTCCCCTCCCCCTCACAGAAAAAAAGAACCTTTTCTTTATTCAAACAAAGGATCCAGCAATAACCAAGCCCTTTGAACTTTGTTCCGTAAAATATATCATTTTTAAGAATATTTCTATATCCTGCTTCTGTGCAGACATCTCTCATTCCCCAGTTTTCATGCACTGAAAGGTGACTAAACCGTTTTTTTAGGGCGTGTATTCAAACCCCTGCAAACAGCACTCGTCACAGACAGAAGCCTCGCTGTAGCAACTGCCGCTTTTCTGATGTGGCAGTTGAAAGGGCCGCTCATTCGAAGCGCTCCGCACTTTAAAAAAAAATGTTTTTTATCATGGCGGCTCTGTGAGTCGCGGCGAGCAGCTGCCCCCGTGCGCCATCAGTGAGGAGTAATCACGGGCGTGCAGGGGGGAGGGGGGAGGGGGGCGCCCCCCCGCGTGACAGTCGGGCCCTTCCTAAAAACACCAGAGCCTAATGGACGGATGAAAGGAGCGGTCTGCTGGCTCCTCGGCCCGGGCCGGGGGGGGGGGGGGGGTGTCAGCACTAATGAGCACCAGTCTGACAATCGGCCGTGAACGTGACCTTTGACCCCCCCGTGTCAGAGGAGAGGATGTAGCGGAGGCAGGATGAAACATACTGGTCTTGTAGATCAACAAAATTTACATCAATTAGACTGGTAGCCAGAGAGAGGCGCTTCAGAAGCCATTAGGTTTATTAAAGAGACGGTGTGGGGGGGGGGGGGGGTGGAGGTTGGGGGGTTGAGCGTTTTATAAGACTAACACTGAAGGCATCCTGTCTGGTTGATTATGGGTTTGTCAGGAGATGTTTAGACTGCAAAAAGGGATTCTATGTTGAGTCATCTGAAGATAGAAACGTGGAGCTGATATAGATCTGGGAGCCATTTGTGCCCAATGGGTCTGCCGTCTGCAGGAAAAGCAGCACCTTTGAATCTCTTCTTCACCGCGGGTGTCCATTGCCTGTCTTTGTTCTTGCCTGGAAGGGTGATGTGGTTCATTCCGTCTTTTTAAGGTAGAAAAGAAATCATTTAATCATTCACTCTTTTAGCACGGTGCATCTGTGGGGGAGAGATAATGAGCGACTCCACAGACTCCGGCGATAAAAGGTTTTAGCCGCGAGAGAGGAACGGTCATTTTGAGCTCGCCAGCGAGGAAGATCTTCACCTTCAGGTCCCCCCAGCCTCCTCCCAGTTGGACTTATAAAAGGCCATAAATGAAGAGACTATTTCAGCGCATGCTAATGCTAGTGAAGCTGCCTTTATGTCCTCCTTGATTTTGCTAGATTACGATTTACTTTAGCGAAAAACACCACCCCTCCCAGATTACTCCACCTCTACCCACACACGTGTTTTAGCTTCGCACACACATCTCAGCCTTCCGCACACGCATGTCTCAGCTCCACACACGCATGTCTCAGCTCCCCACACACGCATGTCTCAGCTCTCCACACCCGCATGTCTCAGCTCTCCACACCCGCATGTCTCAGCTCCCCACACGCATGTCTCAGCTCCCCACACGCATGTCTCAGCTCCCCACACACGCATGTCTCAGCTCCACACACGCATGTCTCAGCTCCCCACACCCGCATGTCTCAGCTCCCCACACGCATGTCTCAGCTCCCCACACGCATGTCTCAGCTCCACACACACATGTCTCAGCTCCACACACGCATGTCTCAGCTCCACACACACACGTCTCAGCTCCACACACACACGTCTCAGCTCCACACCCGCATGTCTCAGCTCTCCACACCCGCATGTCTCAGCTCCCCACACGCATGTCTCAGCTCCCCACACGCATGTCTCAGCTCCACACACACATGTCTCAGCTCCACACACGCATGTCTCAGCTCCACACACACACGTCTCAGCTCCACACACACACGTCTCAGCTCCACACACGCATGTCTCAGCTCCACACACGCATGTCTCAGCTCCACACACGCATGTCTCAGCTCCACACACGCACGTCTCAGCTCCCCACACACGCACGTCTCAACTCCACACACACACGTCTCAGCTCCACACACGCATGTCTCAGCTCCACACACACATGTCTCAGCTCCCCACACACACGTCTCAGCTCCACACACGCATGTCTCAGCTCCACACACGCATGTCTCAGCTCCACACACGCATGTCTCAGCTCCACACACGCATGTCTCAGCTCCCCACACACACGTCTCAGCTCCACACACGCATGTCTCAGCTCCACACACGCATGTCTCAGCTCCACACACGCATGTCTCAGCTCCACACACGCATGTCTCAGCTCCACACACGCATGTCTCAGCTCCCCACACACACGTCTCAGCTCCCCACACACACGTCTCAGCTCCACACACGCATGTCTCAGCTCCCCACACACACGTCTCAGCTCCACACACACATGTCTCAGCTCCACACACGCATGTTTCGGTCAACCCAGACTAACACAGCTGGATAAAGGAGCTCAGTCAGTTGCTCTGGGTCCTGTAAAACCAGCTGGAGTTCAGAAGGCCCTGCGGGCATCAGGCTAGCCTGGGTCTCCAGCCTCATCATCGCGCTACGCCACAGGTGTCGAACCCGGGGCCTGGAGGGCCAGGAGGGCCAGGAGGGCCAGGAGGGCCAGGAGGGCCAGGAGGGCCAGGGGGGCCTGGAGGGCCAGGGGGGCCTGGAGGGCCTGGAGGGCCTGGAGGGCCGGGAGGGCCGGGGGGGCCAGGGGGGCCTGGAGGGCCTGGAGGGCCTGGAGGGCCTGGAGGGCCGGGAGGGCCGGGAGGGCCGGGAGGGCCGGGAGGGCCGGGAGGGCCTGGAGGGCCTGGAGGGCCTGGAGGGCCTGGAGGGCCGGGAGGGCCTGGAGGGCCTGGAGGGCCTGGAGGGCCTGGAGGGCCGGGAGGGCCGGGAGGGCCGGGAGGGCCTGGAGGGCCAGGAGGGCCGGGAGGGCCAGGGGGGCCAGGAGGGCCTGGAGGGCCAGGAGGGCCTGGAGGGCCGCATTGTCTGCTGCTTTTCGGGGTGTTTCAGCACCATCGCTTCATTTCACTCACTGATTGGCTGAAGAGCCCACAGACCCCGTTCTCTCAAGGCCTTAATTAGCAGCTGTTTGAAGGAAAACCACAAAAACCCACAGACACTGCACCCCCCCCCCCCCACACACCCTCCCCCGCCCCCTCGGGATTTGAGTTTGACACCCCTGCGTTACACGGTGTACAGTTTCAGAGAGAGCGTTCAGGCGTCTGCTGTGAGTCCTATGTTGACCCCCCCCCCTTGTGTTGTTCTGCAGGTGGCTGAGGGACAGGAGATCTGCGTTATCGAAGCCATGAAGATGCAGAACAGCATGACCGCCGCCAAGACGGCCAAGGTGGGGGCCGCTCTTTGTTCCGGAACCTTCTCTTTTGGGGGGGGCGGGGGGGCGTAGGGGGTGAAATTAATTTCCCATGAACCACGCGGATTCTGGGTTTCGCAGCCACCTTTTCCTGCTCTTAAATCGCTTAAATCATTTTCTGTTTGTCCACTGCTGATATGAGAATGAGAATCGGAACGGCACAGTCCTTTTATACAACACACATTAGCACAAACTCCACTGCTAGTATTTAATTTCACACCCCCTGATGGTTTTGCTGGTAATCCTTTTATTTTTTCATAACTTCAGCAAAGATTTGTTTTTATTTTTTTAGGGATTTTCACAGTCAGTTTTGTGCTTCTGCATCTTGTCCCATAAGACGGACTCTTATGATGACTTGGGCTTTTTTTTTCCTCTCTCTCTTGATGTGTTTGTGTGAATGTTCAGGTGAAAAGTGTACACTGTAAACCTGGAGAGACCGTGGGGGAAGGAGATCTTCTGGTGGAGCTGGAGTAGCTCCTCGCGTCCTCTTCTGATCGTTTGACTACAGTGTTTCTGTCAATCAGGATAAATAACAAGACTTCGATAGATTAGCTGAAACATTCCTCCTTCAGTTTTTAAGTAGTGCGTTATTCTGTGGGATTCACTGAAGGACGAACAAAATCGAGTTGCATACTGTATGCCTTTACCCTTCCAAGAAGGTCATCAAATGTAAAAAGGTACATTTACTATGCATAAAAATATCCATTGCATTATTTATCGATATAATTTAGCTGTGAGCATTTTGTATATTGAAAGTCAGCATTTGTGTGTTAACCACACACTTCTCCATCAAATGTATCTTTGCCCTGAATTGCATTTTCACAACCATCTCAGCAGATGCTGGTTATGATTATTTTCCCTGAAATATAACTGACGTCAGTAGAAGCATGATGGCCCACACAAATTCATCTGTGGATGTATACAGTACGGTCTCAAATTGTGTGAGATGTATTTATGAAATGTGGAAGATCTAAAGTCCAACACTACTGTAATCCTGGCAAGGAAATATGTTCAGCCTTATTTTTTTAAAAGAGGTGTCGGACCCGGTGGAAGATTACTGATTAGTGTGATTGTAGAGGTTTTCGTTTTCACTTCACTTTGTAATAAACCAATCGTAGCATTTTTTAACATGGTGCAAAACCAAAATAAACAAACATGAATCCCATTGAATAGATTTAATAGTAATTTCCTTCACATTGCACATATTTGCCTAAGAATATAACTGCATTGGATAGCTCACTACAATTACAGTGCTATTATTATTCAAAGTGGTGGTAAACACTAAATCACTTCAGTAGCTGAGTGTCGTGTCTCTGTTTGATTAATTACATTGGTTCTCTTTTTTAAATGATTATATTGTTAATTCTAAGCCCTAAATGTTCTAAATGCTGGAGTTGCTGTGCTCTCTACACCCTGAGTCCTGTGCTCTTTTCTCCACGGAGTGCTACGCTGCAGTCGACGGCTGCTTCACCCCCCTGGCTAAAAAATCACAGGTAGAGCGAAGGATTACGGTCGAATCTGGGGGGAGGAGGAGGAACGCTTGTGCAGACCTGCGAGGACCCCCTGTGTGCGGACCCTGTGTGCAGACCCTGTGTGCGGACCCCCCTGTGTGAGGACCCCTGTGTGCAGACCCCTGTGTGTGGACCCCCCCTGTGTGAGGACCCCTGTGTGCGGACCCCCTGTGTGTGGACCCTGTGTGCGGACCCCCCCTGTGTGCAGACCCCTGTGTGCAGACCCCCCTGTGTGTGGACCCTGTGTGCGGACCCTGTGTGCGGACCCCTGTGTGCGGACCCTGTGTGCGGACCCCCTGTGCAGACCCCTGTGTGCGGACCCTGTGTGCGGACCCCCTGTGCAGACCCCTGTGTGCAGACCCCTGTGTGCGGACCCCCCTGTGTGCGGACCCCTGTGTGCAGACCCTGTGTGTGGACCCCTGTGTGCGGACCCTGTGTGCAGACCCCTGTGTGCGGACCCTGTGTGCGGGCCCTGTGTGCGGACCCTGTGTGCGGACCCCTGTGTGCGGACCCTGTGTGCGGACCCTGTGTGCGGACCCCTGTGTGCGGACCCTGTGTGCGGACCCCCCGCAGCGCTTCAGTGTCGATGTTCGCGGCGGACGTAGGCCAGTCCGTGGTCTCCGGCGTAGTCGTAGCTCTCGAGGGTGGGCAGCGTGAGCCACTCCGGCTGGTAGGTGGTGGTGCTGTAGACGAAGGCCTCCACCACGCTGCCCGGCGACGGGCCGCCCTCCCCCGCCCACTCCTCCACCTCCAGCCGGACGGCGGTGCGCTGGTACAGGGTGGGGCAGCTCTCGAACCAGTCCAGGAAGGCCAGCATCGCGGCGTCCACGCGGTACACCTCCCCCCGGACGCGCTGGCCCGTCCCGGGCACGTTCAGGAGGAACGGGATGTTGTACTTCCCCGCGATCACCAGCGGGAAGCGCTCCACGGTGCGCGCCCTTCCCAGGTACTCCGCCCGCCCGTTACCCACGTCCGTCATCTGGGAGTAATTGGGCTGGCCCCTCTTCAGGGTCCCGTACACAAACACGTCCGTCATGGAGGCCGTGGGAACCAAGACGCTCTGCAGGGGGAAGCACCGGCTGAATGAGAGCAACGTTCTTATAACAGCACGTTACTGCAGGTCTGCTTCAGCGCACAGCGCGTTTAAAATAACCCGAAATTTCAAAAAAGGTTTCAGAAATAACTTTTTACCACACTGCATGTGAGCTCGATAATTGCTACTGTGAACAGACTGGGACGTTATCTTTAGTGTTCTGCATGTTCCATTATGTCTGCTGTAGCTATGCTATCATTTTGTTTTTGAACTTGATCTTGGTCTGTGGGTCAGTATTGCCACCATTTTAAAGTTACAGGATCATTTCTCCACTGTGTGAGATGTGAAGTGGATTCATTGCTTGCAGTGAAAGCAAAGTACTGGATTTTAACTACAGTGTTCCCTCTGGGGAGCCCCAGGGTGAGGGATTCTGTGGGGTAAAAAAAAAAAAGATTCACAAATTGAAAGCGGAGACTCAGTAGTCTAAACTTATGTAGCTGATTTAAGTTAGCAGGAAAGAGCAAGATTTCCATTTGTGTAATTTTTCCAATACTTAGTAATTGTTGAACCATCCATTGCTGAGTTCTGTCTGGCCTACTAAAATGCAATGTTCTGTGTTCTGATGTACAATACTGTCTGAAGAACATTCATGAGTATATCCTATTTTAAAAAAAAATAAAATTAAAAAAGCTAGAGGTTCCATTAGAAGCAGATTTTCAACATTGTTCAAAAACATCTGTCCTTTTGCCATTTAACAGCTAAGCACGTGGTACACAAAGTCTAAACTATAATAGTGTTACGAATGCAAAATATTTGTAGGGGAAAAATAGTTTTTTTAAAAATTATTTTTTAAGTGACCATTAACTCATCATCACCCCAACCCCCACCTTGCAGTTTCAGCTGAATCTGCCCTGCTGCAAATCCTGCAAACTTCCATCAGTACAACCTCACCTATACCTGTCAGCTTCTCTCAAATACTGACACATTCTTTTAACTTGTTTTCTAATTTTTTTTTGTTTTTTTGAGCACAGGATGGATAGTGTATTTTTTCAGCTTTGAACTAAATGAGTAGGTCATCATTATGGTGAGCATGTTCGTTCTGTCACACCCACCACAGTAACATTCGGAGTTGAAAACATTTCCCAGCATGCTTTGCGTGTACATATCTTCGCATTTAGCCTACATAAAAAGCTGGCAAACAGTCCAGTTAATTATAATGGGTAAGGACCTGGACTTGTAACCTTAAGGTTGTAGGCTTGATTCCCAGGTAGGACACTGCCGTTGTACCCTTGGGCAATGTACTTAAATTGCTTCAGTAAATTGCTCCAGTTTTATAACTGGATACTATATAAAAAGTGCGAAAGTTGTAATCAGTAAATTGCAGTTAGTCGCTCTGGATAAGAGTGTGTGCTAAATGCTTGTAATGTAATGTATATGATCAATGCACGATTATTAAAATACACAGAAATGTTTCTAAGGCATTTCAGGGAGCACGTCTACTAAGTTATTGGTTAAGTGGGCCTCAGAAAGTGGTGTTAGTATTGAGTCAGAAAAGGTCTTTTCTGATGGGAATTTCACGCATGCATTTGCGAAGGCTTACCAGTAGGGTGGCAGCAGTCTTTATTGCCCTCACTCCCACCATTTTTCTGAGGCCAGGCCTGTGCATGGGAAGAGGGTAAATTATTACTGCTTGGGATGGGAAGGACAGATGGAACAGGGGGGTCATGTGACGGGTGTGGCTGGTTTGGCGGTATGGGATAACTGTGTGGCTGGTTTGGCGGTATGGGATAACTGTGTGGCTGGGTTGGCGGTATGGGATAACTGTGTGGCTGGGTTGGCGGTATGGGATAACTGTGTGGCTGGGTTGGCGGTATGGGGTAACTGTGCGGCTGGTTTGGCGGTATGAGATAACTGTGTGGCTGGGTTGGCAGTATGGGATAACTGTGTGGCTGGGTTGGCGGTATGGGATAACTGTGCGGCTGGTTTGGCGGTATGGGATAACTGTGTGGCTGGTTTGGCGGTATGGGGTAACTGTGTGGCTGGTTTGGCGGTATGGGATAACTGTGCGGCTGGGTTGGCGGTATGGGATAACTGTGTGGCTGGTTTGGCGGTATGGGATAACTGTGTGGCTGGGTTGGCGGTATGGGATAACTGTGTGGCTGGTTTGGCGGTATGGGATAACTGTGTGGCTGGGTTGGCGGTATGGGATAACTGTGTGGCTGGTTTGGCGGTATGGGATAACTGTGTGGCTGGGTTGGCGGTATGGGATAACTGTGTGGCTGGGTTGGCGGTATGGGATAACTGTGCGGCTGGTTTGGCGGTATGGGATAACTGTGTGGCTGGTTTGGCGGTATGGGATAACTGTGTGGCTGGTTTGGCAGTATGGGATAACTGTGTGGCTGGTTTGGCGGTATGGGGTAACTGTGTGGCTGGGTTGGCGGTATGGGGTAACTGTGTGGCTGGTTTGGCGGTATGGGATAACTGTGTGGCTGGGTTGGCGGTATGGGATAACTGTGTGGCTGGGTTGGCAGTATGGGATAACTGTGTGGCTGGTTTGGCGGTATGGGGTAACTGTGTGGCTGGGTTGGCGGTATGGGATGACTGTGTGGCTGGTTTGGCGGTATGGGATTACTGTGGCTGGGTTGGCGGTATGGGATAACTGTGTGGCTGGGTTGGCGGTATGGGATAACTGTGTGGCTGGTTTGGCGGTATGGGATAACTGTGTGGCTGGTTTGGCGGTATGGGATAACTGTGTGGCTGGTTTGGCGGTATGGGATAACTGTGTGGCTGGGTTGGCGGTATGGGATAACTGTGTGGCTGGGTTGGCGGTATGGGATAACTGTGTGGCTGGTTTGGCGGTATGGGATAACTGTGTGGCTAGTTTGGCGGTATGGGATAACTGTGTGGCTGGTTTGGCGGTATGGGATAACTGTGTGGCTGGGTTGGCGGTATGGGATAACTGTGTGGCTGGGTTGGCGGTATGGGATAACTGTGTGGCTGGTTTGGCGGTATGGGATAACTGTGTGGCTAGTTTGGCGGTATGGGATAACTGTGTGGCTGGGTTGGCGGTATGGGATAACTGTGTGGCTGGTTTGGCGGTATGGGATAACTGTGTGGCTAGTTTGGCGGTATGGGATAACTGTGTGGCTGGTTTGGCGGTATGGGATGACTGTGTGGCTGGTTTGGCGGTATGGGATAACTGCTTGGGCGTCACTGCCGAATGGAGGCCTAACCTAACGTCACAACGCGCCGCCCGACGCGGCTAGCGAGAGCGCGATCACCGCCTCATACTAACACTCCACACCGCCGTGTATCCAAATGCGTATTACAGTTTTTAGCAATTATGGTTTACTGCACTGTACTGCAAAAAAAATTGAACAAGGAACTCAATAATTCTAAATGTATCCATCACTTTCTTTTTATTTATTTATTTTTTTTAAAACAATTGTCTGGACAAAAATGCACACGGGGACACAATCTGTCACCTCCACCTACAGAGCCAGAAAGGTTACATACCACTAAAATGCACTGTACCTTGCTCAAGGGTACTGGGCCAGTTCCTTACCCATTATACTACACTGCCACCCCACAGCACTACGTCCTAACACAGGTGTCTGCACGAGGCCTTTTCACAAACTTCCTGCTGGAGTGCTGAATTCCGTGCCTTGTGCGAAAGGATGCCAAGCTATAGGATTCTGGGTATTCGCCCTGTAATTGACCGACATCCCAGCCAGGGGGCGACCTTTTCATCAAAGCCAGTTGATTACTTCGATCTGCATGATCTGTGAGCTGCTTGCATATTGGGATGTATGCCATCCCGCCAAGTTACGCCTTGGCGGGGGCATGCCCCATACCTATACAGCACCGAGAGTTTGGCATTTTCATAACATTTACATCACAGGCATTTTTCACAGGCAGCCTGAGTGACTCACACAAATTTTGCATTTTTACACAGTGCCTTCACACTCTGCATACACAGTGCCTTTTTTTACATACTGGATAATTACCGTTATGGGCCTTGCTCAAGGGCACAACGGCAGTTCTACTTGTTCATCAAACCTGCAACTTCTAGGTTACAAGCCCAGTTCTGTAACCCACTGTGACCTCATAGCCAAGGCTTCCACACAGCTGTGGTTAAGCTCCGATAGCGTTTTCACCTCCAGAGAGCGTCCGTCTCCCCGCCGTGGTAAACGACGCTCGCTCACCAAGCGGAACGGCGGTCCGCGCGAGTCCCGTGAGCTCCAAACGCCCGGCGCTGTCCCGTTAGCGCACCCGCTTCCGAGCCTCTCTGAGGGACGCGGCCACGGGCCGATCCTCCGGGCCAACGTTTCCGGACGGCTGCAGGAAGCAGGTGAAAAAATAAAAGCCAGCTGACCTTTGACCCCCGCGGCCGGGCCTGGCGGCTGGCGTCTGTCCTGGGGTCACCCTTCGCTCGGCGGTACCTTTCAAGGCTCGGCGCGCGCGGGGCGGACTCTGGGGGCCGCCGCTCCGGGGCCTTTGATCATTCGGTTCTGAAGGCTTCGCTGTTTTCTTTGCTGTTGCGGACGAGGACTTCCTGCTTCGAGCGTGACCCCCCTGCCCCCTGCCCCACCCCCACTCTCCTGCAGGGACTTCTGAAGGCTCGCTCACCAAACACCTTTCTTACATTAACTACAGAGGCACTGCCGGAATCGGGGGGGGGGGGGGAACAATCCCTGTCCGCTGACCCCCCCCCCCCCCCCCCCCGCAAACTGCGAAATATTCCTCTTCGAAAACAAACGGCGTAACGTGACACGGCTATTATCTCCCATCGAGGTCCGCTGGGGCGTCGGTGCAGCACCTGCCCTCCCCCTGATGACACCAACGTTTCTCATACTCGCATTCTTCAAAAGGCCGCATTTTCTGTGAGGTCTTCATTTGCTTCGACCGGCCAGCACACGCACAGATTCCAGCAGACAGGGACACGGTCACACTGGTGCTACAGCTGAGATAGCGCAGTCACGACGGGGTGAAAGTTGTCTCACTGAATTCTATGTTGCTGGAAGTGTTCTGCGTGCCCCTTAGCAAGGTGTCCCAGTGTTGGTAACAGCCACACTCCTGATACTCCCACTGGGACTCTCTCCAGCCAGCCTAAATCTTACTCTTTTTCTTCCCCCAAAAAACGTAGTGCATTTTGTTCACCCCAAGAAAGATCAATCACAGAATGTGTTGGTACAGTGGCTGGCTGTGTGACTGCAGCTGTTGTTTATAGATAAATGTGTACAAAGAGAACCCCTAGCCTAGGCCATTGCTGGTCCTATTACAGTGAATGAACCAGAGTAATACCACGTGCGTAGGTCAGAATAAGACTAGAAGGCATTTCCCTCCTGTTGTTTGTTTTTGGTCTGTATCAGGGTTAAATAGTTACTTTTGGAGTCAGGGGTGGGGCATGGTCACCCAACTCACCCATTTAGCAGAGCTGAACCACCACAGCTTGTTTTGAATGCCCACCTACTGTAGGTTATTCTGGCCCACCTCAGCTAGTTCTACGCAGGCCCAGTTATATGAGTATTTCCGGATATGCTGCTGGAGTCTTAGTTGTATTTTTGTGTTCGGTTAGGTTTCTCACTGCCCAATTTCAAGCGAACCACTATTTTTGAAAACAAAATCCATACTGTCCTGCAGGTTGTTTGTTTACTGAACAGAAAATTGGACAGCGTAAGCTCAAAAGAGCAATTTCTGATTCAGGTCCAAGGATAAATCCAATACAGGACTCTACAGTGCTCTTGCTCCTGAAACTCGATGCGTGCTAACTGGAAAAATAATTTAGGAGCACATCTACTAACTGGGATGTACTTAGTGCGCTCATAAATCTTTAAACTTCAGAAGGCATGTGCTCCTTGGAAAAAAATGTTAGTTAGCCCTGCAATACTTGTTGCGCACTCATCGTTCATAATTTAGCTTTGGTGTTCTTACAAATACGAAAAGCACTTAAATGTTACGTCTCCACACCTTCCATGACACTTGGCAAACTGTTCCATTCATTGAAAAAGGCGTGGAAAAATATACTCCTTGATATCGGTGCACATTGAACGCAAATAAATTTTTCTGTAAGTAATCCTGTTGATATTCTGAAAGCCTCTAGTCAACTAGTTATACTTAGTTGGCCCGATATCAGGATGGGAGGTACGGTACACCATCCTGCCAAGTTACGCCTAGGCAAGCCCAATACCTGTAGAGCACCTATTTTAGCCAGCGGGTGACAGTCTGCCTTCAACTTATAATACATAGCATCCAGAGTCCTGACAGAAAAAAAGCATTCTGGACACTTTCACATGATCAACCATGTAAGATTCACACACTGTAACCTAGGAACTCTATTAGAACTAGAATGGTCCTCCAGATCTTGTAATGAGCTTATGAATGTTACTGTATGTGTTCACATCTACCATATTACCAGGCAAACTGTTCAAACACCGTGAAAACGGCGTGGAAAAATATGCTTATTTTCTGCCAACCTATAGGGTCCACCTTGTCAAAGTTCCCTTCAGTCTAAAACTGGTTGCTTCTGGTTAGCCTATCATAGTGCCGTTCTATTTCCATGCATTTTAAATGATTTCTCAATAATAACACCTTCACCTGTGCACAGTTTCATGATCCCAAGAACATGGCTGAGGTTCACTTTTGAACTATTATGCACTCCAGGAAAATGTAGTTATAAACGTATGCTTGAACTTCTTTACAACTTCTAGTACATCAGGTAGGATGCAGAAAATTATGCTAAAATACTGAACCAATAGTAAGCCACTAGTTCTGACTGGGTGTTTAAGTTACTTTTGAGTTTAATTAACTAAAAAGTGAGACAGTTCAGTCAGAATGTCATACTAGTGGGCCTATATCTAAAGTTCACGTGTAGCCTACATTTATTATTTCTTTTTTTTATCACGTGTTAACACATTTCTATGCTTGCAGGTCAGGCACTCTTTACGATAAGTAGAAATTTTAGGATGGCACTTCCGATATTGTCTATATCGACAGTGCTGCTACGCAAACAGGTACAGACTTACTTCCTCGTCACTTCTGTGCAGAATGTAAACAAGTCAGGCATTCTTCACGCTTACAACGCAAGCGTTTCCTTTTGAAGTAGTTTTGCGATGTTAGCCGGTAGCCTACTCGCAAACCTTCGTATTTTTGTAGCTAAAATGCCTTGCGGCTTACTTTGTATACATATAGCCGTTTTTACTAAACATTAATGTGAAAATGCTTGTTCATCTTACCTTTATTTCAAGGTTATGATGGATATAAATGTCAGTCTGTCCAAGATGTCGCCTGAATTTGTACTAAGTGGTCGGTCTCAAAAAGAGTCACCAGTCGATCCAGCCAGTCGAAGAGATGACAACTAATCAAATGCAACATGGCAAAGTATGACGTCTTTTGCCACGTCGATTCTATTCAAACTGCAATGTGAATATCTGGTCAAGCAACAATTCACCCAAACGGCAAAGGTTAGCCAGTCGTCAATACAAAAGAAAATGCAACTAGATATTTCCTGTGTTGGTTAGCTGCAGAGATAACTTTTGTAGGCTATAGTTACCAGGTACTACCAACTTACTGTAGCCTATTGAAACCACATTTGTCACGTTGTATCAATATCGTAAGAAATAAGCATTTTAATTTCCACGATGTTTACCTTTCTAAACGGGTTTCTGCAAATTTCCTGAGATTTAGACTACACCGTTGCCAAACCAAGGTCCAATTATTCATTTAGAGGTTTTACTTCCTGCCTTGGTGCAAATGTATGGGCACTCGCATATGACAAAAATATGGTCACGCGAAATGCTTTACTGCTCGTAAATCTACGCGTACAAAGGTAAGACCTAAATTAAGTGATGCCTAAAGTCACATACCGCCATAACCAATGTTACACTGAGGACGTTATGTTGACACGTGATGAATTTACGTTCATCAGAACATTCCAAACGACCGGTTAAAACGAATATACACACTAAAAATAAAGAAATAAAACGGTTAAAAAAAAAATAAAAAAAATAAAGGGGAGAAAAACTTTTTCTCTAATTTTTATTCGAGAATGTGAAGTACAATACAAAGATGAAGAGCACACAACTGCGCTGTACGTGCAGTAGCCTAGCTGAACATTCAGACAGTCGTCTTCCGCTGTTGCTGCTGCTCTAGTTTGCGCATGAGCATGTTGTAGTTTTCGTTCGTCCCCGGTGCATTGGAATCTAGTTTTAAAGACATCTCGTAGTGCTTCTTGGCCATGTCGAGTTTCCCCCAGCGATGATAGAGAACGGCTGAAACGACAGGAAGTTTTGAGTAAGTAAGTTTTAAGAGCCAGCTTTACTACTAATAATACCACATCCATCCAGTAATCACTCCCTAGTTCTGTCCAAAATGGCTGCCGTGCATCACCCAGGTGGGTGCTACACATTGGTGGTGGGTGAGGTCCCACCTCATCACTGTGAAGCATTTTGAACATCTGGATAAGTGCTGTATAAATGTAATGTGGCAATAATTTTACATTTTTTTAATACGGATGGATAGGAAATCATGATTGTATTACACCTGTGCTGAAATAAATGAATAAAAAATTTTTTTTGAGAATTTTAAGATGAGTAATGTGTTTTTGTGGGGAAATAGCAAAATACATAAGACTATAGGCTTATGTCCAAAAAGGGTGAAAAGTGGCAATAATTTTAAAATGCCATTTTTTTAATACGGATGGATAGGAAATCATGTTTGTATTACAACTGTGCTGAAATAAATGAATAAAAAAATTTTTTTTGAGAATTTTAAGATGAATAATGTGTTTTTGTGGGGAAATAGCAAAATACATAAGACTATAGGCTTATGTCCAAAAAGGGTGAAAAGTGGCAATAATTTTAAAATGCCATTTTTTAATACGGATGGATAGGAAATCATGATTGTATTACAACTGTGCTGAAATAAATGAATAAAAAAATTTTTAAAAAAATTTAAGATAAATAATGTGTTTTTGTGGAAAATAGCAAAATACATAAGACTATAGGCTTATGTCCAAAAAGGGTGAAAAGTGGCAATAATTTTAAAATGCCATTTTTTTAATACGGATGGATAGGAAATCATGTTTGTATTACAACTGTGCTGAAATAAATGAATAAAAATTTCTTTAGAGAATTTTAAGATAAATAATGTGTTTTTGTGGAAAACAACAAAATACATAAGACTATATAGGCTTATGTCCAAAAAGGGTGAAAAGTGGCAATAATTTAAAAATGCCCTTTTTTAATACGGATGGATAGGAAATCATGTTTGTATTACAACTCTGCTGAAATAAATGAATAAAACATTTTTTTTGAGAATTGTAAGATGAATAATGTGTTTTTGTAGAAAATAGCAAAATACATAAGACTATAGGCTTATGTCCAAAAAGGGTGAAAAGTGGCAATAATTTTAAAATGCCATTTTTTTAATACGGATGGATAGGAAATCATGTTTGTATTACAACTGTGCTGAAATAAATGAATAGAAAAAATTTTTATGAGAATTTTAAGATGAATAATGTGTTTTTGTGGGAAATAGCAAAATACATAAGACTATAGGCTTATGTCCAAAAAGGGTGAAAAGTGGCAATAATTTTAAAATGCCATTTTTTAATACGGATGGATAGGAAATCATGTTTGTATTACAACTGTGCTGAAATAAATGAATAAACATTTCTTTAGAGAATTTTAAGATAAATAATGTGTTTTTGTGGAAAATAGCAAAATACATAAGACTATAGGCTTATGTCCAAAAAGGGTGAAAAGTGGCAATAATTTTAAAATGCCATTTTTTTAATACGGATGGATAGGAAATCATGTTTGTATTACAACTGTGGTGAAATAAATGAATTAAAAAAATTTTTAAAGAATTTTAAGATGAATAATGTGTTTTTGTGGAAAACAGCAAAATACATAAGACTATAGGCTTATGTCCAAAAAGGGTGAAAAGTGGCAATAATTTTAAAATGCCATTTTTTTAATACGGATGGATAGGAAATCATGTTTGTATTACAACTGTGCTGAAATAAATGAATAAAAAATTTTTTTTGAGAATTTTAAGATGAGTAATGTGTTTTTGTGGGAAATAGCAAAATACATAAGACTATAGGCTTATGTCCAAAAAGGGTGAAAAGTGGCAATAATTTTAAAATGCCATTTTTTTAATACGGATGGATAGGAAATCATGTTTGTATTACAACTGTGCTGAAATAAATGAATAAAAAAATTTTTTTTGAGAATTTTAAGATGAATAATGTGTTTTTGTGGGGAAATAGCAAAATACATAAGACTATAGGCTTATGTCCAAAAAGGGTGAAAAGTGGCAATAATTTTAAAATGCCATTTTTTAATACGGATGGATAGGAAATCATGATTGTATTACAACTGTGCTGAAATAAATGAATAAAAAAATTTTTAAAAAAATTTAAGATAAATAATGTGTTTTTGTGGAAAATAGCAAAATACATAAGACTATAGGCTTATGTCCAAAAAGGGTGAAAAGTGGCAATAATTTTAAAATGCCATTTTTTTAATACGGATGGATAGGAAATCATGTTTGTATTACAACTGTGCTGAAATAAATGAATAAAAATTTCTTTAGAGAATTTTAAGATAAATAATGTGTTTTTGTGGAAAACAACAAAATACATAAGACTATATAGGCTTATGTCCAAAAAGGGTGAAAAGTGGCAATAATTTAAAAATGCCCTTTTTTAATACGGATGGATAGGAAATCATGTTTGTATTACAACTCTGCTGAAATAAATGAATAAAACATTTTTTTTGAGAATTGTAAGATGAATAATGTGTTTTTGTAGAAAATAGCAAAATACATAAGACTATAGGCTTATGTCCAAAAAGGGTGAAAAGTGGCAATAATTTTAAAATGCCATTTTTTTAATACGGATGGATAGGAAATCATGTTTGTATTACAACTGTGCTGAAATAAATGAATAGAAAAAATTTTTATGAGAATTTTAAGATGAATAATGTGTTTTTGTGGGAAATAGCAAAATACATAAGACTATAGGCTTATGTCCAAAAAGGGTGAAAAGTGGCAATAATTTTAAAATGCCATTTTTTAATACGGATGGATAGGAAATCATGTTTGTATTACAACTGTGCTGAAATAAATGAATAAACATTTCTTTAGAGAATTTTAAGATAAATAATGTGTTTTTGTGGAAAATAGCAAAATACATAAGACTATAGGCTTATGTCCAAAAAGGGTGAAAAGTGGCAATAATTTTAAAATGCCATTTTTTTAATACGGATGGATAGGAAATCATGTTTGTATTACAACTGTGGTGAAATAAATGAATTAAAAAAATTTTAAAAGAATTTTAAGATGAATAATGTGTTTTTGTGGAAAACAGCAAAATACATAAGACTATAGGCTTATGTCCAAAAAGGGTGAAAAGTGGCAATAATTTTAAAATGCCATTTTTTTAATACGGATGGATAGGAAATCATGTTTGTATTACAACTGTGCTGAAATAAATGAATAAAAATTGTTTTAGAGAATTTTAAGATGAATAATGTGTTTTTGTGGGAAATAGCAAAATACATAAGACTATAGGCTTATGTCCAAAAAGGGTGAAAAGTGGCAATAATTTTAAAATGCCATTTTTTAATACGGATGGATAGGAAATCATGATTGTATTACAACTGTGCTGAAATAAATGAATAAAAAAATTTAAAAAAAAATTTAAGATAAATAATGTGTTTTTGTGGAAAATAGCAAAATACATAAGACTATAGGCTTATGTCCAAAAAGGGTGAAAAGTGGCAATAATTTTAAAATGCCATTTTTTTAATACGGATGGATAGGAAATCATGTTTGTATTACAACTGTGCTGAAATAAATGAATAAAAATTTCTTTAGAGAATTTTAAGATAAATAATGTGTTTTTGTGGAAAACAACAAAATACATAAGACTATATAGGCTTATGTCCAAAAAGGGTGAAAAGTGGCAATAATTTAAAAATGCCCTTTTTTAATACGGATGGATAGGAAATCATGTTTGTATTACAACTCTGCTGAAATAAATGAATAAAAATTTTTTTTTGAGAATTGTAAGATGAATAATGTGTTTTTGTAGAAAATAGCAAAATACATAAGACTATAGGCTTATGTCCAAAAAGGGTGAAAAGTGGCAATAATTTTAAAATGCCATTTTTTTAATACGGATGGATAGGAAATCATGTTTGTATTACAACTGTGCTGAAATAAATGAATAAACATTTCTTTAGAGAATTTTAAGATAAATAATGTGTTTTTGTGGAAAATAGCAAAATACATAAGACTATAGGCTTATGTCCAAAAAGGGTGAAAAGTGGCAATAATTTTAAAATGCCATTTTTTTAATACGGATGGATAGGAAATCATGTTTGTATTACAACTGTGGTGAAATAAATGAATTAAAAAATTTTTAAAAGAATTTTAAGATGAATAATGTGTTTTTGTGGAAAACAGCAAAATACATAAGACTATAGGCTTATGTCCAAAAAGGGTGAAAAGTGGCAATAATTTTAAAATGCCATTTTTTTAATACGGATGGATAGGAAATCATGTTTGTATTACAACTGTGCTGAAATAAATGAATAAAAATTGTTTTAGAGAATTTTAAGATGAATAATGTGTTTTTGTGGGAAATAGCAAAATACATAAGACTATAGGCTTATGTCCAAAAAGGGTGAAAAGTGGCAATAATTTTAAAATGCCATTTTTTTAATACGGATGGATAGGAAATCATGTTTGTATTACAACTGTGCTGAAATAAATGAATAAAAAAAATTTTTTTTGAGAATTTTAAGATGAATAATGTGTTTTTGTGGGAAATAGCAAAATACATAAGACTATAGGCTTAGGTCCAAAAAGGGTGAAAAGTGGCAATAATTTTAAAATGCCATTTTTTTAATACGGATGGATAGGAAATCATGTTTGTATTACAACTGTGCTGTGCTGAAATAAATGAATAAAAAAATTTTTTTAAAGAATTTCAAGATGAATAATGTGTTTTTGTGGAAAACAGCAAAATACATAAGACTATATAGGCTTATGTCCAAAAAGGGTGAAAAGTGGCAATAATTTAAAAATGCCCTTTTATAATACGGATGGATAGGAAATCATGTTTGTATTACAACTCTGCTGAAATAAATGAATAAAAAAAATTTTATGAGAATTTTAAGATGAATAATGTGTTTTTGTGGGGAAATAGCAAAATACATAAGACTATAGGCTTATGTCCAAAAAGGGTGAAAAGTGGCAATACTTTTAAAATGCCATTTTTTTAATACGGATGGATAGGAAATCATGTTTGTATTACAACTGTGCTGAAATAAATGAATTAAAAAAATTTTAAAAGAATTTTAAGATGAATAATGTGTTTTTGTGGAAAACAGCAAAATACATAAGACTATATAGGCTTATGTCCAAAAAGGGTGAAAAGTGGCAATAATTTTAAAATGCCCTTTTTTAATACGGATGGATAGGAAATCATGTTTGTATTACAACTCTGCTGAAATAAATGAATAAAAATTTTTTTTTGAGAATTGTAAGATGAATAATGTGTTTTTGTGGAAAATAGCAAAATACATAAGACTATAGGCTTATGTCCAAAAAGGGCGAAAAGTGGCAAAAATTTTAAAATGCCCTTTTTTAATACGGATGGATAGGAAATCATGTTTGTATTACAACTGTGCTGAAATAAATGAATAAAATTTTTTTTTTGAGAATTTTAAGATGAATAATGTGTTTTTGTGGGAAATAGCAAAATACATAAGACTATAGGCTTATGTCCAAAAAAGGTGAAAAGTGGCAATAATTTTAAAATGCCATTTTTTTAATACGGATGGATAGGAAATCATGTTTGTATTACAACTGTGCTGAAATAAATGAATAAAAATTTCTTTAGAGAATTTTAAGATGAATAATGTGTTTTTGTGGAAAACAGCAAAATACATAAGACTATAGGCTTATGTCCAAAAAGGGTGAAAAGTGGCAATAATTTTAAAATGCCATTTTTTAATACGGATGGATAGGAAATCATGTTTGTATTACAACTGTGCTGAAATAAATGAATAAAAAAATTTCTTTAGAGAATTTTAAGATGAATAATGTGTTTTTGTGGAAAACAGCAAAATACATAAGACTATAGGCTTATGTCCAAAAAGGGTGAAAAGTGGCAATAATTTTAAAATGCCATTTTTTTAATACGGATGGATAGGAAATCATGTTTGTATTACAACTGTGCTGAAATAAATGAATAAAAAAAATTTTTAAAGAATTTTAAGATGAATAATGTGTTTTTGTGGAAAACAGCAAAATACATAAGACTATATAGGCTTATGTCCAAAAAGGGTGAAAAGTGGCAATAATTTTAAAATGCCCTTTTTTAATACGGATGGATAGGAAATCATGTTTGTATTACAACTCTGCTGAAATAAATGAATAAAAATTTTTTTTTGAGAATTGTAAGATGAATAATGTGTTTTTGTGGAAAATAGCAAAATACATAAGACTATAGGCTTATGTCCAAAAAGGGTGAAAAGTGGCAATAATTTTAAAATGCCATTTTTTAATACGGATGGATAGGAAATCATGTTTGTATTACAACTGTGCTGAAATAAATGAATAAAAAAATTTCTTTACAGAATTTTAAGATGAATAATGTGTTTTTGTGGAAAACAGCAAAATACATAAGACTATATAGGCTTATGTCCAAAAAGGGTGAAAAGTGGCAATAATTTTAAAATGCCCTTTTTTTAATACGGATGGATAGGAAATCATGTTTGTATTACAACTGTGCTGAAATAAATGAATAAAATTTTTTTTTTGAGAATTTTAAGATGAATAATGTGTTTTTGTGGAAAATAGCAAAATACATGTCCAAAAGTGTCCAATTTTTGGAAATTCCATTCCATTCCAAATTCTTGATTTGCTTCTGGAAAACTGAAACATTAGGTAAACCTATTAGGAATTTAAAAGCATTTTTCAGACTGTTTGATGCTCATCCTTATCGACATCATCACATGTAAAAAAAAAAAAGACCTGCATTGAGGTCCATAGATGCAGAATACCAAATTTATTGGTAATCTGTCAATGTTTGTAGGAGGAGAGGCATTTTAAGCGTTAGGGCAGAAGTTATGGATCCTCATCAGGTGAGGGAACTATGTCACAAATTTTTAAATATCAGTCAAAAGGGGCACAAGAATGTTAAGCTCTTGTCAAGGGCACTACGGCACTTTCCAACCAAACAAATCTACCAAGTTAGGGAAGTACCCAGCATGAAAGCAAAAAGTCATTTGAAGTTAAAGACGAGGCTAAAAAAATAAGAAAAAAGATTTGAAATAAAACTATATGGTTTCAGCATCTGCAGTGTTTGGGCTCCTAAATAAAAAGCAAATTTAAAATAGAGCATTTAATACCGGGAGCAAAGTTTAGATTTACAGAAGTGCCTTGTAAGAGTTAAGAATCTTTCACACTGAACCATTTGACTTCAGTAGCCTATATGCATTCTTGCCAAGATTATGATCTTGAGTGCAAGTGTGCAAATCTGATTTCCTCCTGAAGTCCCACAGAACTTATCTTGTCAGGTTAACAGTGTGATGCACTGCAATTTCAATCATGCTAAAACAGGTCTTACCTAGATTTCCATGGCAACTGGCAGAATTGGGGTTGATATTCAGTGCGCTAAGGAAGAACCCTTCAGATTCCTGTATAATAAAAACACAGTAAATGCACTGTGGGGTAAAATTCTGAAAATAACATACAGTACTGTATGTGCCCATTTTAAATGGGGGGGGCGGGGGGGGGGGGGGGGGGCGGTAGAGAATAAACTTCAATAGAGAATTCAAACAGTGATTTCAATGTCTACAAAGTATTTTCTAAACAGAATCTGCCAAGATTCTGAGATTTAGAATGGTAAATCAGAGTCATGCAAAATATGCAGTCAGACAAGGTATTACAAATTCTATGTAGGACTGTCTATCACCTATAAGCAAATCGTAAATGTAAATGTTCTGTACAAAAGAGACCATTTCTCTTTTGGAGAAGGGAATGATAAGAAATGATAATAACAGAAATGTGATAGCATAGAAAATGAGACTGTGGCTGACATTAAACATATAGCAGATGATGAGCTGAAGGGTCATGCAATGTTAAGGTGATTGATTGGTGCTCCCCTAATTCTCACTCTGAGGATTTCAGTCAAAAAAAATATCTTTAAAATAAATTAAAAACTGCTGATGCTGTGTGAGAAGAAGAAAGTAATCTTAAATTAAATTAAATCTTATTTTATTATTTTTTCAGACAGGTCATCATGGCGTACGGTTAAATCCTTGAGGCATTTCTACTTTCAAATATGCATACAACTGAAATGAATAATATTTGTTACAAAACTATATACACAAAAATTACATTGAGTAATTAAAATTGCCAATAATCTACATTTTTCAATAAAATACGCAGTATAGTTTGTGTTGAAATACTCGATGATTTGCTGTTTTACTGCCTGCGTGCTTATAAGAGACAACAACATAACAAGTACTGAGATACATAATGAAACAACAGCGTTATCAACAGTTAATTTCACAGGATTTCCATGCAGTCAACAGTGGAGTGAAAACAGGCGCAAAAATGGTAAGCTCACCAGACTAAAATACAAAAAAATAAAAATAAAATAAAAAGGCGATGGTTTGACTCTACCTTGTACTTCTGCAGTTTCCCCAGGACATTGGCCAGGGAGAACATGATGGTGTGGTCATTGGGAAGCAGTCTCAAGGCCTCTTTTCCAATCACCTCTGCCTGCGCCAGGTTGCCTTAATGATATAATATACGGAAAAAGTTAATAATATATACAGGAAAAGGCATTATTAAGCAGAACCATTGGATTATGGTTGGCATGGAAACACTGACTTGCGCTTCTTCAAGAGCCTTTCAATTCCCGACGTGAACAATATGGTGGGGCCCCCAAAATGAATAAAATCAAAACAAATTTGAATTCTTAAACAGGCATGTTTCAATCGGTGCACAAACAGGATGAGTAATACACAACCAGATCTCTCCATTTCATTCATTTAAGGAAATAATGCCAAAAATGCACTGCTTCAAACCCTACTGTACAAATACGCTTAAAACAAAAAGGCCCCATGTGGTGAAAGTCTATTTAACACCTCTGTGGAGACATAACCTACTTAAAGTCATGTACACTGAAGGACCATAACTTACTACTTGCTACATAACCTACTTCCATATATAAAATCACCTTTACTCCAAAAGGTTCACAAACCTCAATGACATAGCAATCACTACACTATAACATAGGCATTTGCCATTTCTATTTTTTTTTCTACCACAACAATGAATACTAGGAATTATGAATACATTATTTTTTGCACATGAATGCATTAAATGAGCATATTAGTGAGATCATTCTCACTCCACTGTCAGTCCATTCTGACCAGTCCATATTCAAGCATGGGATTCAGACCATGTCTGATTATAGACATAAAAACGTGCCGAAAAGGTACACGTTTCTTTTTAAACTGTAAAATGTGGCCAACCACCGAGGACAGGAACCCCAACACTGGCCTTCCCGTAGTTCATTTTGGGGTTCCTCTGTTTCATGAACCAGCTGTGATTAGACTTTTTCTTCTCTGCACACAGAGAGAGTGCTTCCGTTTCCCAATTAGAGTTCAACGCAAGGGCGACCGATTCATTGATCTCTATGTCAAAACTCAAGTTTGACCGGAGTCAGAATACATTCGCCGTCATTCCCCACCCCTCGTCTAATTCAATGAATAGACTCTTTATTTCCCCCAGACACAGAAAAGCCAGGCATGACTGTGCCTGTGGTCACGGTCTTCTGCTTGGTCAGCACTGTTTATTTATTTATTTATGCACGTTTAGTTCCGGGGAAGAAGCCGTGCATTTTTTTTCCTTCCGAGGGCACTCCACCGCGGAAGAAAGCCGCGCGGTCAAGGTCGAAAGGCTCGGGTCGGAAACAAAAGTTCTAGAAGCAGGGCAAGGTTACCGATTTTTAGACCACGGCAAATTACTCTAGGGAGTTCCAACCTGCGTGGGAGACACAACCAAGCTGGGCCTTTCAAATCAAGGCCATTCTCCACACAGCAAGCAAGACTGCCCACAGAACAACACACAAAGCTTTAATACATAAATTTCAAGCATTGCCGATTCTTCCTTTTCCAATCTAATCACGTTATTTGGGTAAATACCATTACGAATACACACCCTTGGCTTTAAGAAAAGTCTGTTTTTTAAAAATGTCACGTTGACATAGAGACGTGCATTTGTCTGTGAATAGGTTCCATGCAGGAAGACCTTCTGCAATCAGGTAAACTGGGTGAGTAAGCTCACTCGAGCTTACCAAATTAATTATTGAAAAATGATATTCACAGAATTACCCAATCATCAACAAACACACCAAAAAATATACTGGAAAATGACTTGCTGGATGGTTGCTTACTCAGTAGGCCATGCCCCCCCCCCACCCAGTATTTTTTAGGCCCTGGTTACGCCCCTGGGGCTGCTCCTGTGTGAGGAGGCGCTGCTCCTGTGTGAGGAGGTGCTGCTCCTGTGTGAGGAGGTGCTGCTCCTGTGTGAGGAGGCGCTGCTCCTGTGTGAGGAGGTGCTGCTCCTGTGTGAGGAGGTGCAGAGCAGGAGGCACACACCTGTGTTGTCCAGGAGTATGACCATGTTGTTCCAGGCCAGGCTGTGGTCAGGCTTCAGCATGGTGGCGTTCTTCCATGCGTTCAGAGCATCCAGGTGCCTGTTCAGGTCTGCATACTGGAGGGGAGTACAGCACAACAAGCAGGAAACATTTCTTAAAGCATGGTGATCTGGGGAACTTACTCATGCAACAGGAAAAAACAGATGATGTGTGAATGAAGTTTGTGGAACTACCCAAAATGTATAATAGGCACAAATTTTATTTTATTTTTATTTGTTGCTTGTTTGTGTTTGTCTGTTTTTCTTTTTGTAAGAGGAGAAATGGGGCAGGGAAAATTTGTAAGGGAAGAGTTGATGCAATTCTGAAGCTTCATGTTTAAATACCGTACGCTGTGGGAATATATGTATGTTGAAAATACAATAAACATATTGTTAAAAATAAAAAATAAAAAAACAAGGAGGAAACAAAGGCTCCGTTTCCAGTCTGCATACTGGATAGCAACACATCTCTACTACTATTACCTGGGTTTTCAAGAGGGCTCTTGTGGTACCATAGGGGACCCCTGACCAAACTTAATATGCAATGACTACACATAGATTTGGGAGAATACACTACATGTTCAAAAGGATGTGGACACCTGACCATCTGATCCAATATAACATCCGATATAACATCCAAAATTATGGGCATTAATAATTAATATGGAGTTGGTCCACACTTTGCTGCTATAACCACCTCCACTCTTCTGGGAAGGCTTTATACTAGACATTGGAGCATTGCTGCAGGGATTTGCTTCCATTTAGCCAGAAGAGTATAAGTGAGGTTGGGCACTGATTGGGCAATTAGGCCTGGCTGTGCAGGCCAGTCAATTTCTTCCACACCGTTCTCGACAACATAATTTCTATACGGACCTTGGTGTGTGCCTGGGGGCACTGTCATGCTGAAACAGGAAAGGGCCTTCCCCAAACAGTTAGGGAAGCACAGGATCATCTACAATGTGAATGTATGCTGCAGCATTAAGATTTGCCTTCACTGGAACTAAGCGGGTCTAGCCCAAACCATGAAAAATCAGCCCCAGACCAAGGGGTGTCCAGATACTTTTGGTCACATAGATCAGAAAAGTGTGAAGCCTGCATTACTGCCGTCGGATTGGCTGCTTACTAGGCGTCCGAGGTTGTAGTAGCAATCGGGATACTTCCTCCGGAACCTGATCGCATTCCAGTAGCTCTGTTCGGCGTCTCCGAACTTCTGCAAGCTGTTCTGCACGATGCCGAGGTTCATCCAGGCTGCCGCAAAATCGGGCCTCGGGGAAAGACGCAACGACATCATCAACTGAGCGAACAGTCGAATAGGCCTAGGGGCTAAAATGCAACTACAATGCATTTAAAACTTTAAAATGCAACTGATAGAAAATTGCAACAAAAAAAAAAGATTACTATCTCCAGAAGCATGATTACAGAATACTTCCTGTACCACCAATCAACACAAAATTCTTTTCCAACAAAAGCAGCTCTTTCTTTCCCAAGTTCCCACAAAGTTTCTGAAAACTCAATGTGATGACGCTACAACATTTGCCAAAACCTCTGCATGGCCCTGTGTTGGTCGCCCTGATGATATTTTAGCTATCTTAACCGTAAAGGGTGTGCTAGAAAGTGTGCCGAGGATTGGCATCACGTCGAGGTGAACAGCAGTGAACGCTCCTAATTCAGCGCGGTGTTAGGACTGAACGTGCACCTACTGGATGCGAACAGCTTCGGAAAGCAGCTCCTCAGCTTCCACTAACTCGTTCCTCTCCTTTAGTATGTTCCCCAGGTTGTTCATGGCGTGGACGTATTTCGGATTTAACCTGTAAAAACAGCCCAGAGTCCCCACAATCATTACATTACATTTGTTTGGCAGACACTTTATCCAAAGTGATGGACAGTAAGTGCAGACTGAAGGTCATTGGAACAACTACAAAACACAGGTCCGATAAGGTACAATACTCATTATGTAACAGTTATTCATAGCCATGAATACAGCATATGCAGTTCACACATTAAGCATAGGCTAGGTCAGAGAGTAATGTTGAGTCAAACTAGTAGGCATGATAAGCACTTGTCAACATGGCATATACACTGCACATTTCTTATCTACATCCTTAATAATAATTTGTTCTTAAGTGACCTGCCTATTTAAACAAAGGTTGAATAAATAAATAATATAAACTACACAGCACAAGCCATGTGAAATTAAAGAGAAAATAGGTCTGATTAGCTCAGTCTGGACGGCCTTGTGAAACACATCACTGGCACAAACTTTAGTTTTAAAAGTTTAGTCTACCTTTTTACGAGCTTATCTCCGGGTTAAAACTTTAGCTACAGACAGAAACATTTACAGCATTTTGTTGATTATTTTCCAAGAGAAACAGAAACATTCACAACAAACACAGATGTTCCTTGTCACTGAAAAGCATTCACCTTCGTTAGAAATGAATACGTTAACGGTGGAGGTAAATTTTGAATGCTTTAGGAACAATTGTTCTACATTGACAGGATGTTTGCATCCCATCTGAACATATAGGTTCATTCTAAAGGTAGCAAATAAAAAATGAATCTGGATATTTCATGAAGCGTACCGCACAGCCTCTCTGTAGTATATGATTGCAGCACTTTGATCGCCTCTGTCTGCCAAGTTCTTGCCAACATTGTAATGAACCTGAAAAACAACAACTTTTAGTCCAACCACTATTTTTTTTTTTTTTTTTACTTTTTACTGAAATTTTTTTTTTTTTAATTTATCATACGGACTTCCTGAATTCCCTGAATGTACTGAATGCTTTAAATAACTCCTCTAGGATGTCGACAGCACTTCAGAACATCCTGGCAAGATGGGACCTGGGTCATAAAAAGCAATGTTCTATATTCTCAACACAATAACTCAAGTGTTGCTTTTACATGTCTTAAAATTTAATTTGTGAGAAAAAAGATTTCTGACAAAAAAGAAAACCTCAAGAGTAACAGAAAACTCATTTCAATACACGGATATCGAATTTTCAATAGCAATAACAGTCAATCGTCCACAGTCTATTAAAAGTCATTGAATGAGGGACTGAATAGGGGTCCAAGAGGCTCACCTTGGCATTTAGGGGGCACACAGACAGGGCGCTGGTGAACAGGGCCTCCTCAGACCGCCACTGCTGACTGCGCAGGGCACAGCGAGCCACATTCATACCCAGCAGCCCCAGCAGCGCGGCGTGGACGAGCTTCTGCAGGAGGACCACAGAGAAAAACAGCGCCATCAAAACCAACGTCATCAAAACCAGCATCATCAAAACCAGAAAAACAGCATCATCAAAACCAACGTCATCAAAACCAGCATCATCAAAATCAACGTCATCAAAACCAGCATCATCAAAACCAACGTCATCAAAACCAGCATCATCAAAACCAACGTCATCAAAACCAGCATCATCAAAACCAACGTCATCAAAACCAGCATCATCAAAACCAACGTCATCAAAACCAGCATCATCAAAATCAACGTCATCAAAACCAGCATCATCAAAACCAACGTCATCAAAACCAGCATCATCAAAACCAGCATCATCAAAACCAACGTCATCAAAACCAGCATCATCAAAACCAGAAAAACAGCATCATCAAAACCAACGTCATCAAAACCAGCATCATCAAAACCAGAAAAACAGCATCATCAAAACTAACGTCATCAAAACCAGCATCATCAAAACCAGCATCATCAAAAACAACGTCATCAAAACCAGCATCATCAAAACCAGCATCATCAAAAACAACGTCATCAAAAACAACGTCATCAAAACCAGCATCATCAAAACCAACGTCATCAAAACCAGCATCATCAAAACCAACGTCATCAAAACCAGCATCATCAAAACTAACGTCATCAAAACCAGCATCATCAAAACCAGCATCATCAAAAACAACGTCATCAAAACCAGCATCATCAAAACCAGCATCATCAAAAACAACGTCATCAAAACCAGCATCATCAAAACCAACGTCATCAAAACCAGCATCATCAAAACTAACTTCATCAAAACCAGCATCATCAAAACCAGCATCATCAAAAACAACGTCATCAAAACCAGCATCATCAAAACCAAAAAAACAGCGTCATCAAAACCAGCAGGACAGGAAATCAAAAGGTACGATGAGCATCACCCAATACAGGAAGCCCGGGACAGAGAGGGGAGGGAGTAGTGTACGGTAATCGGGGGCTCTGACACGTAGGCTGGCAGGAGGGGCTGCCTGCTAATAGCACCGAGAAGAAAGATGTTGACCTGAGGGCAAACATCTATCAAAGAACGAGAACAAAGTCAAAAAATCCAAAACTGTGGGGAGAATAAATCAAAAAAATAAAAATAAAATCAACAACCTGAGAGTGGCCCCCCACATACAGAGAGTGAGGAGGGTGTGAGAAAACAGAGAGAGAGAGGGAGAGGGAGAGTGATAAAGGGGGGAGAGATAAAAATAGGGGAAAAGAGAGAGAAAGACAGAGAGCAAGAGAGAGAAAGAGAGATAGCAAGAGTGAAAGAGAAAGAGAGGGAGTGTGAGAGAAAGGGGGAGAGACAGAGAAAGAGAGAGAGTGAGTGTGAGCAAGAGGGAGAGAGTGCAAAAGAGGTAGAGAGAGTGAGAGAGGGAGAACGAGTTTGACAGGGGGGAGAGAGAGAGAGTGAGAGGGGGAGAGAGGGAGACGGGCGGTCAGACAGTCCCACGCCGGTGCGCTGCAGTACCTTGTGTCTCCTCCAGAGGCAGCAGGAGCAGCCCAGCGCGTAGGTGAGGATCAGACAGTAGCCGGCGGTGGACATGTACAGCACACGCTCAGCGATGACGAAGCCCACGCGGAAGAACAGGTTACTCGCCGGCAGGAAGGGGATCACCAGGAGCACCAGCCCCAAGGTGAGAGTCCTAGCACAGGTACGCAGTGTAAGGGCAGGGGAGAGTCCTAACACAGGTACGCAGTGTATGAGCAGGGGAGAGTCCTAACACAGGTACGCAGTATATGAGCAGGGGAGAGTCCTAACACAGGTACGCAGAGTAAGGGCAGGTGAGAGTCCTAACACAGGTACGCAGTGTATGAGCAGGGGAGAGTCCTAACACAGGTACACAGTATATGAGCAGGGGAGAGTCCTAACACAGGTGTGCAGTGTAAGGGCAGGTGAGAGTCCTAACACAGGTGTGTAGAGTAAGGACAGGTGAGAGTCCTAACACAGGTACGCAGTATATGAGCAGGTGAGAGTCCTAACACAGGTACGCAGTGTAAGGGCAGGTGAGAGTCCTAACACAGGTACGCAGAGTAAGGGCAGGTGAGAGCCCTAACACAGGTACGCAGTATATGAGCAGGGGAGAGTCCTAACACAGGTGTGCAGTGTAAGGACAGATGAGAGTCCTAACACCGGCACGCATTGTATGAGCAGGGGAGAGTCCTAACACAGGTGTGCAGTGTAAGGGAGTGTGCTGACGCAGTGTGTCACACACACAGACCATACAGACATAAACCAGCCGGCCTTCCTGAGCACATTCATCCAATCACAATTCAACAAACTCCTATCAAGCCTGAGTTAAGAATGACAATTCCAAGGAGCAACCTTTGCTAGGTATAGCGAATTTACTGCAACGAGGTTGAAGCTGCAGCCCCACTGCATGCTGCAGCGCTAACCGCAGAATTTTAAATAACACATCGTTTCACGAGCCCGTCCAAAGCAGTGCTGCTCAAACTCGGGCCCGGGGGACCCCTGTGCATGCTGGTTTTTGATAATCTTGTTAATATTTGATAATCTTGTTTACACTTTTCATGTTTTGAGGGATTACTGACAATCTTTTGCCACATTATGTCAGAAATAGGTATGCACGCCATGAAGAATAAAAATCCCACGTTCACAGTCTGCTATTGTGCAAATGATTACATGAAGAGAACAGGGCCATTACAACAAACCATTTGGTATGTAACAAAGAATTCAAAGGCAAAGCAAATGACAATGAGTCAAACTTGCATCATGTCAATATGGTCAAGTAAAAATTATTAAAGAACTTTAATTAATAAAAAAAACACCCCAGGACAGAGTTTCAGAAAATACAAACCGCAGTTATTTACCTTCTCTTATGGCTGTCCTGCGAGAGCAAAGCTTGACTAGTCAAGCCGAAGAGGCCACTCCACAGCAGCAGCACTGGGACTACCCTCCAATCACAGGCTGACTTAATAAGAGGTACGCAGCCCATCGACCAATCAAAACACAGCCACCAGGGACACAGAAGCAGCCATGCATTCAGGGAGTAGTAGTAATTGTAGTTCACAGCCTGCCAGGCAAAAGAAACAGGAAGGAACTGAAATACAAATATTAAAGGAAAACTGAAAAATATAATTAAACAAATAAATAAAAATCACACTCAATATAACGGCATATTTCAAAGCCTTCTGTTTGAGAAAGTGACTGTTTGGTGTGGATGTAAGTGAGCTATATTAATGAGGGCTGGCCTTGGCTCCAGTTAAAAGCAGTGGTGTGGGGCAGGAATCAATGCTGGTACCATCCCCCCCCCCCCCGCTGTGCGTGGGCAGACACACAGCAGCACACCGCTCCGATATTCAGATATCGTTTTAATGTCATAAACCGCAAGGGCCAACGTTTGATGCTATTCTGGGCATTAGGACTGAAGTTGGGCCGTGTGCTTCACAAAAAAAAAAAAACACTGCTTTCCTTCAGGCTTCAAATCCTTATCAATAATGTGACCTTACATTACAGGCATTTAGCAGACGCACTTATCCAGAGCGACTTACACATCTTCCTCAGTTTTATATAGCAAATCCATTTATACAGTTGGGTATTTTACTGAAGCAATTCGGGTTAAGTACCTTACTCAGCCATAGGTACCAAGGCAGTGTCCTACCTGGGGATCGAACCTGTGACCTTTAGGATACCAGTGCAGTTCCCTAATCACCTGTAAGCTAAAGGTTGCAGGTTCAGGTAGGACACTGCTGTTGAACCCTACACCAACGTGCTCAACCATAATTGTTTGTCTTATCCTGAAATTCAAATTAACCTGAATATGTATCCAGCTATATTAACGGATATTACGTTAAGTAAAATGCAAAAGCTGTGTAAGGCCAATGCCCAAATGTAAGAAAATGCCAGTACTTGTAATGTGAGGTTAAATGTTTTTCATTCTGGCAACAAAATCTAAATCTTCTGACATACAAGCCCAGTTTTCTCACCATTATCCTACACTGCTGCACCACTGCAGTCAATGAGTTCAACCTTCAGTTCACCTTCAGCTCTTATCAAACCTTAAGTTTTGAAATTCCTCCCAATTAATACTTGCGAGTAAACAGGTTATGGCTGGTTTAGCTTCAGCACCTGAAGTGCAAGGCCCATTGCAGGAGAACGACGGTCAAAAGCCTGAAACATCCTTCAGTACCAACCATGCATGTGAAGAGCCAAACCAAACAATCACACAGCCATGTTCTGCTAGGAAAACCCGCAAATAAAATCATCAACACTAATATAATCATCATTACACTCCAGCCACTCTAGTGCTGTACACTTGAATAGGGGATATCTAATGTTGTACTCACTCTGAGAAATATATTTTCTGCAAAGGATGCTGGGTTATCCACCTCAGTGAAGGCAGGGGGGCCAGTTCCCATGATCCTCCACCTTGCATACACAAGAAGCGCGCCTCCGACACTCAGAAGGGCCATTCGCGTCAGGAATCCTCTTCTGAACAGCTCACTGACCTGAGACAGGAAAAAAACACAGGTTGAGAATCAACTGTGGAGTCAAGCAAACTGAGCAGGCACAGCACCGAGCACTTGCACAGCAAAGCACAGGCGTAAACCGCAACGTGAACCCAGCCTTAACTTAAGGGGGTTAAACTTACATCCACCACCTTCTGTCGGAGCAGGACCCGCTGGGCGAGCTCGTGCACATTCACGTTGCAGACCACGAGGATGTCGAAGGCAGCGTTCACTCCCTGAAAGAACGCACATCGATTTCTCTCTAATTCTTAAACACACGGAAGCCACAATTAAAAATACTGCACATTTCTTATAATGTTTACATGTCTACAAGTATCTGTCATAAAACATGTTATTTATGGCATAAACAATGTTGAGAAATATGTTATCAGAAAAAGAACATCTGCTGTACCATATATTAATACATATTATTATTATTATCATTATTATATATTTATATTCATATGGTAAGACACTACTAACACTGTGACCTATTGAGAAGGATACAAGCCATTCACCAAACACTGCCAGGTACTGAGCAACAGGTGTAAAAACAGCGAGCATGTGGGCCCCAGGATGCAGAAGAAATGAGTAACTTAACTGAAAACAGTGTGTGGCTTGCAAAATATCATTTTCAAACAATATTTTAAAGACGTACCAAAACTGTGATTCCCTGTTCCTTGCAGAGCATGGCCACGGCACACAATACAAGGCTGATTACAATCCACGCCGTCGAGAACCTGTCATCTTTAGAGCTCCCTTTAAAAAAACAACAACAACAACAACAAACAGTAGGACAAATCAATACTGAACCAACTCCAGCAATGTTGGCGCAGCTTAAAAACATAAACTGTGACCCCATTTATTCGTCATTAGCTGCTGCTGTGTAAAATCAACATGGCATTTTTTTTTATTTAGAATTTGCTTTGTAATACTGCAAAAACGTGTTCTTTTTTCAAGTTTATTGTACAGCCTTCAGCCTTCCTCAGTTAACCAATGGCAGCCAGCAGCAGACAGGCTCCCTCAGGTTCTGAGTCAGGCTCTGCTCAGGGTTTCTTCCTGTTACCAGCCTTGGAGATTTTCCCTGCCACTGTCCACCTAGGCCTGCTCTTGAGGGGGGGGGCAGGGGTCAGGATCAGGCCCAAAAGTGCTTTGTGATGGCGACCCTTTGTAAGAAGCTCCGCACAAATACAGTTAAACTGAACTGAACCAAAATGGCGAGTAGCCAGAGAATACTCTCTACAGGCAGGGCTGTCAGCTGGAATACGTGAAGATGACGACCGTTAGCCTCTCAGCTTCATACTCACCCTGCTGGAAAGCCCTGCAGTACGTGAGAAAGGATAACTGGAAGAAGAGGGCGCACAGCAGGTCTGCTCGGCCGACGATGCCAGCCACCTGGGATTAAAGGAGAGAGAACACACCAAACAGAAAACCGTTAGGGGACGCCATCGCCCGAAAATCGCTGACCGCTGCATTATACCACAGACACATACTGCTCCCCAAGACACCCCCCAAACTTAGAGAAAACAACAAATGTTTCCCCCCAGTATTATGTGCCCCCTCGCCCCATCCCCCCCAAAAAATATTCCTGTCTGACCTGTCCCCCCAAAAACTGAAATGAGATCTACGCTCTTGCTGCTCCCTTGGTGAATGTTCCAAGCAGGACGTACAGCCAACATTTTTACGATGCAAAATGCAGAAACCCCGATATTTGTTGTTGACACTTTACCACAACACAAACCATGCAAACGAAACCCAATTCACCAACGTAACCTCTCTTCCATCCGAGCGTCCTGTCGTTGCAACACCTACGATAGCCAATTAGCTGGACTCACGGGCGGGGGGGGGGGGGGTGCTGTATTTACTGCCCTATGACTCAGTATGGGCGGGACACCCCCGAGCGTGGCGTCCTTTGATACGTACTCATAAGCTAGCGGTCTTTTCAAAAGGCACCCCACAGACCCAAGGCGCAGCACAATCCTCTCGGAGGCTGATTAAGGGAGACTAGAGAGGCAGCATCTCAGCACTCCTCAGAGTTCAATAGGCAGAGGCATCGTGGGAAGGCTAAAAAAAATGAGATGTCTTCAGCCTCTAATAACCTTGCCTCACTACATAATGCACACCTTTGTGTGAATCGCACCAGGTGCGAGCTGCTTTGTTCTCTCCCGCCCTTTTAATGTATGTTTCATCCACTCACACGGGCCGGGAAAATTCATCCACTCACCCACAGCGGGAAAATTCATCCAATCACCCGAAGCGGGAAAATTTATTTAGTCAGCAGCTTTTTTTTTTTTTTTTTCTTTTCCCAAAGTCAAATTTTTTTAGGACAAATTATTTTCACCTAAAGAGTAGTCACTGTGAGGAATAGCCAGCCAGGTCACATAGTAGAGGCAGAAAATCTGGGGATTAGATACTAGCTAGTCTGTAGGCAATCAGAGCACTCATTCAGTCAGGAAAATGGCGAGCATTGTTGGGCTGAATGGCCTGTTCTCCCCATCATGTTACGTTATGTAAGGTTATGTAAGGTTGCGTTACGTTTTATTTGTTTACTGCAGAAAGGCCAATCTGCCGAGTCGCGCCTGCGTCACACTTACGCTTTCGGTGTGAATCGGATGCACGGCAAAGAGGAGAGCAGCCAAGGACGATGCCTTGGGCGCCTGGTTGAGCCTCTTCCCCTTTCCGTCGCAGGCCAAACCGCCAATCAGTATCGCGAACACGTCGATCATCAACACAGAGATGGCACTGTGCAGGCCGATATTGATCACATGGAAGCCCACTGGATACAGTCCACCAGCCAGGAGGTAGTTCAGCCTGTAAGAATGACACAGCATCATTATACAGTTATACTGGAGCCTGTGAACAAGAACATCCACACAGAGCTATCCTGACTAAAGACCCAGGTGGGAATCGCACGATTGTCCTGCTAAATTTCCAGATGTTTCTGATCTGTCAGACAGGTGTTTTGGGGCTTTTGTTAATTAGTGAGAGAATTTTTCAGTCAGCAAAAGCAGCGGCCTTCCTTGGCCTACCCGGCCCTTTGTGATTACTAAGCTCACCTGCACTCTGTTTCTTCTTCATGGTGTTGCAAAAAGTTGATTTTCGTAAGCCTAAGGTTGGGCCTGGGGTATGTCTCTGACTGTTATTTCACAGCCTCATAATGGTTTCCTTGACTTTCACTGGCACTACTCGGGTGCTCATGTTGACAAATGTCAATAACAGGCTCCAAGGGCAATCAAAAATTATTTACGCAAAGTGGATTTATTTGAATTTACCTGAACGTCAGCACCGTGAGAGGCCGGTAGGACTTGTGGCTGGTGTTGCTGCTCAGGTTACTTCCCCAGAAGTCATTTCTCCAAATGTTACTCAGCGGCGTATCTGGTTTTAAATCCTTAAAATGAAAAACAAGCAGATAAATCAGAGCATGTTCACTCATATACGCCAACAACACAGAGGGATTATACCCACAAATAAATGCCCTCAGAAACTCAGGCCAGTTTCTGTTTAACCATGATGCAATCAAGAGTAAAATGTTTAATAATAAAAAACATTTCTCACACAAAAAAATTAGTTAATTCTAGCTACTCTGGAACTCATTGCATGCACCAGCATGAATGTAAAATATTATTTGATCCTTAACTCAATGTTTAGGGCAAAGTGCATTTGGACTTGGATCGACTGACACGGGCCATTGTCTGCAACTGATTTGCAGAATTTGTGCTGACAATGCACTATAAACGTGTGGTGTTTGATGCAGGAAACCTCGTTGTTTTGAATACCTTTCAATAAACAACTGACCTGGAATAATATGTGATTAAAGTTTCAAAGTTTCAAAGTTTCCATGTAATAATCATTGACTCATGACAGAGGTCAATATTTCAAACAGCAGCAATATACAGATTAGACTTTAACAATACAGTATGTGCTTGTCAAGTGGTTGCTTTTTAGTCACGTCTTTGTGTGTATTAACTGCAATACCTGTGGACAAGCCACACGTTCATGGCATATTTTTATGGCATAGGTTAAATGGTTACCTTGTTGTTGATAATAGCTTCAGAATCATCAAACACGAACTCTCCATCATAGCTATTCATGAAACAGAGGAGAGCCGCTAAACAAACGAGGACCCTGGCCTGGGAGTGGGTTAGCTTCGGGAGCGGTACGTGGTGGTCCCAGTTAAGTTCTGACAGTACCATCGTGCCTGCAACGCTTGTACATCCCGCCCGGCCATCGATTTCCTGGTGAACACATATTAACCCAAACTTTATTACCAGGGGTGTGTGAAAGATCATTTCCCGTGATACATTTGCTTAGTTACAGTTCTGATCGGAGATATACTGCTGCCATTTCCACCTCGTTCGTTCCTTTATTTATTTATTTGTTTGTTTGTCAAAACGGCTGATGTGGGTGTGTTTGCCCGCTTATGCATCAACCGGTTAGACAAGGTAACTTATACCCAGATGTCACCATGACTATTGCTAAGTATTAGCAATCTTCTTTAACAAATGCGTGCTGGCGCCGTTGTCACAATGTGAACTACCTTACTAAGCATCTGAAATAACCGCCGTTTCTCCGTATCGTCTGCTGTATCACGAAAATGAGAAATAATACATTTAAAATCACCATGTATACACAGCTAGCTAGCAAACAAAGAACCGCCGGCGTTCCTCGGCATTTAAAAGACAGATAGGCAATCAGCCAACTTAGCAAGGGAGCTAGTACAGACTAGTTTATTTTCCTGCTGGGTCTCCACCTGGTTACACCGTACACTGGCAAGACAGTTTGCTGTGCTAGTAACCCACGCTTCCCTGATTTAAAATAATAAATATTTTAATATAATGCACGCTGAGAATCTAACGTAACCAATGAAAATGCACGAGAGCACACACACACATTGCAAGGCCTGTATGTTTCGCCCTGAAGCCAACCCAACCAGCCAGCTAGCTTAGCTAGTCTACTTGTGTTACCATGGAGTCACGTCAAATACAATACACAACACAACAACCTACAATCGACAGAAAGCCACATGGCAGTCAAATAACGGTGGGTGCTTGTAACTCACGGCTGTACGCACGCTGGTTCTACCCCCTCTTTAAGACGTGGAAACCGGGATATGGGCGGGGAGAACGGACGATTATGTATGTCACGTGGCACAACACACAACACAGTTCCCGTGCAAAAAGCAGCCGTCCCAGCGGTCAGCTTTCGGCGGTGCCGTGTAAACACGGCTTTGTGTTATTTTGTGAAAAAAGACACGTTTATCAAGGAAACGATTAACGTAACCATGGCTCGGTTCAAATTGAGCACAATTGCTTGTATTTCTGTTGCTCAAGATAGTATAGGCTCCTGCTCTCTGGGTTGCCTGACATGCTGTTTTACATTTCTCTTGAGTTTTCTTTAAAAATGGGAACGTTCTTACTGTAAGGGATCTCACCAGTACATTTTTCGCGTGTGTTTTTCACGTGTGCTTTTGTATTACATTAATATAAATACGTTGGTTTATTTTTCATTAAAGCCTCCCCCCCCCCTCCGAAATGTGTATTTCTTCCTTATCTTATTCTGCTCCCTAAACTTGTTATTTTTCCTGCCAGCAGTACTGTTATTATTATTATTAATTTCTCCCATTGATCAAAAGCTATTTTAAACAAAATCAACTGTACTTCACCCAACCAAATCATCTGTTCATTGTTCAATGTAGCCAACTGCAGGACACACAAGTAGAAAAATATTTAGAAGTAATGCTACTGCAGCCAATAGAAAATGTTAAAAACTGTGTAGGCTAACTGCTTTTGTCATCCCCAGCCCCGCTACCTACAGTTGCTAGGTTGCCAGCAGTTTTTGGCTTACTAACTAATAATACTAATTGCAATCATACTGAAGAAACACTGGCCTCAGGTACCTGAATGAATGTAGGAAAATAGCAATAGCTTTGGTATATGGCTTGAATAGTTCCCGTGGAACATATTTGTGAAACAATATTTATGACATGGAATTATTTTGATATCGATAATTTTTTTGTACAGCTTTATATAATGTCTACTTTATGTAACAGCTTTTTTTTTTACAATGAAAATATTTTGTTGAGATTAATATACATAATCTTGATTATGTTGCACAAAGTGCATGGCTTGCTTTTTGTGCCTATTGATTGAGAAACTGCTTAAAGAAAACAGGCATACGAGTCTCTTCTGCACCTCCTCACTGTGTAGTCTTTAAACAATACTTATTTTGATATTAAGTGGCTGTACCTTTCCCCCCCTGTTGATATACAGACAATAGAAAAAAGAAAAAAGTTCATAAAAATAACAGTGCATGGCTCTTCTTGTTTACGTGTACACCCCCCAAAACAATGATAACTGCCTTTATATGAACACATTTTGCACAGCGTTGGATCGGCGTGTAGCATTTTAAAAATGGTTCGTTAAAAATAGACATCAAGCGCTCTGTGTTCATCCTTCAGTATCATTATCAACGGCACTTTTGAGGGGCCACGGTATTGTGTGAAAACTTCCTGTGTATTTTTAAACACAATGAACCATCGCTATCTAAACGACTTGGAGGGGAAATTAACACAAGATCACATTGTAAATTATGTAATGTCTTATTTTACAGGAAGGAAAAAATATAGAAAACACTGTTACACTGTAGAAGGAAGGAGGCTGTGCATGATCTGCTGGAAATCAAATAGAGTAACTGTGTAATAAAACTAAATACCTAGATACCTGAATACCTCCATTTGCATGTTAGTGTCGTGTGAGACTTACCTTAGGAAACAGCACCATCAAAAAACAAAACAAACAACAAAAATTACATAGTACATATAAATAATTCCACTCATTTTTTTAAGTAAATGCACTCCCTGTGGTCCCTGCAGCATGTTCTTAAAGTGCTTCTTAAATGATTGACAGTAATACACTGTTGACCTTATTATAAAACCTTATTGTTGACCTTATTATAAAACAAGTTAGAAGCCAGGAATTTATCTGGAACAGAAAAAGAATAAATAAATAAAACTTTCCAAAACATGTAAAAGCATAAGCTCATTTTAAAGCCTCAGGTAAAGAAAACATTTCTTATCAGTGTCGTACACAGTGAAGTTCGCTGACAAGAAATGAACTTCATTAGGAGGAAGGGTAGGCTTCTCTTGTTCAGTCCTCAAAATCAAAATAAACAGTCGCACAGCCGTGGCAATATAACCCACACAAGTGATTCCTGAAGCTGATTACTTCACAGACTACGTGCACACGGGCATTCCGTAGAGCCCTTTCATAGACAGGAAGTGCAGTGTTATTCCCCGATCACGAACAATTGAATTGAACGGCAAGGAAGTAGTACACAGATTTCACTTCCGGTAGTATTTTGAGAACCCCTTTGGAGTGTCCAATAGAGAATTCTTAAGAAGGAGTGATACTCTGGTGAGGACCAACCAGTGTGTGTCAAAAGGTCAATACACTATAGGAGACAGGATGTTGCAGGTATTTTCATTTCAATGCTCTATAATATTCTCTTATTAAATGAGTACAACACACATTGTATGTTCTGTTAAGCGAACCTGTTGAAGCTTTGGCAAATCGTGTTGTTCGCTCCTTTTATACACAATAAAGGTGAATAAATAGAATAATAAAGTTCACTCTTTTTTTGCATGTTATAATAAACATGACTTGAGAGAAGAATAATTTATTTTTGTTTCTCCTTTTGTGCAGTGGATAACTGTATACTGGAACATGTTTTATATTCATTTTTATGTTTTTACTTGTATGTTTTTAAAATTTAGAATCATTAAACATTTGGGAGTGGTAAAAAAAAAAGAAATGTAAAAACATTGATACAACATTGTTGTTCACCACAAGTCCACAACCATCCAAAAAGCTTACTGCAATATTGTTAAAAAAAAAAATTTTCAATAACATTTACATATCTCTTCATAGCCATGAGTTTCAATGTATTTTTTATGCATTTGATATAAAGTCAAGACGTACCTGTGTCTCTGTAACTCTTGAGTACATGATTTTAGAAATAATAAGATGGTCGCTTGAGATCCCTTGTAGCATTTCTGCTCCATTCCATTCTACTGCTACTTTACACCAGGCCGGCCAGTGGAGCATGGGCTCCCCCTCTATAGTTGGGTTTCTCTTGAGATGTCTTCTCATTGGGGAGTTTTTTTTTTTATCACCACCATTTGAGGATTTTCTCTCCACTGGGAATTTTTTTTTTTTTTTACCTCATGTACTTGCTCTTTGGGGGTTCAGTCCTGGTGTTTGCTTTGGTTGCTCTTTTTGCTCTGTTTCTTGCCGTGCTACTAAGTAAAGCATCTTTGTGACTCAGTTCTCTGTATATTTAAAAAAAGCACCGTACAAAATAAAATTGAATTGATTGCGCTTTCCAAAGGTGGCCCCTAACTTCCTCCCGATCTAAGCGCTGCAGTCTACCCCGCAGCACGGCCAGGGACAATAATTACCTTTCATTATCTCTGCCTGCAGGGGTCGTCTGAATGAATTCACAAGGCCCGAGAGTACAACCGGTAACCGCGATGGCGTGAGTTTCCACCGTCTGCAGAGGACTCCTTCCTCCCCAAACCATCACCATCATCATCATCATCCTGAAATCGAAAGCGATGAGCGAGTGCGTTTTTACCTCTGCCGGAGGACATTAAGTTTACATCATTAAACATATACGTGTGATCTCTCATCAAGCATGCCAGTGGATTTGTGAACATAAATGCATCCGACCTCCTGCAAAAAATCCATTTCAAAGAAGAGGCGCAATGCTACTCATCCACATGAGTAACCAGGAAAGAGTGTCTCATTTTTCAGTTATTTCATAAATGCTTCTGATCAGAAAATATATGAGTGGCACACTCAGGGTCAACTGAGGTGACTTCACATTAGAGACAGGAGTTATGAGGTATTCGCAGAAATAACTTCAGTTAGAATACTGTCCAAACTGTGATTATATTTATGTGATTTAAATCTGTCCAATGATTGAAAATTAGAGAGAAACCTCCCAACAACAAATACTGATAGTATTTAGTTTTTAATCATTTCTCATTTTCAGTTATTATTGGTGAATGCTTACATTATTCCTATGACTCACCTACTAGTTGTTATGTTAATTGGGGGTGTTCAAAAGTTAACCTATAGAATTAAAAAAGCTTACTTCACACATTTCTTACACACTGTCAAAGTGTTAACAGTCTATAACCTTAAACTAGAAATGAACATAAAATGAACAGATAAAATCAAATAACAAAACTATGTCCATGTTATGTATATATATGTTCTTTGAAGAGTAATCTCTCAGCTTGCTGCAGAAGAGTCTGTATCATTAAGCAGGCTGTTTTGCTGTTATGTGGGGGTGAGCTTCAGTTAAGCAGCACAGCTGGAATGGCACTGACAACCTTCCTGAGTGGGTATGAGGCACATCTCTCAGACTGACCCCAATGTGAAGTGTTAGCGATTATGCCCCCCTTTCCCCCGACCCCATGTCCCACCCCCCCCACAGCCTCAGGGCCCCATCTTAGGGCCCATTAGGGACATTCCATGTGTTCCTGATGCAATGACAGAGGAAATGGAGCACAAAATCCTGGGCCCTGAGCCTGTCGATCACCAGGCCTGACTCCGCCCCTCTCGCTGGGCTTGTGGTTTCATTGGATGCCCTGTGAGTGACAGGTCTTGAGAAGGCGGTGCTGTGGTGCTGATGCCAACCAAGGACATTTTTTTATATTATTGCAAAAAAGTCCAATATACAAACATTGAGGCAATTTAACAAGTCAGATACAAAATTAGCCGATCAAAATAAATAAATAAAATAAAACTAGCACATAAAAGGACAAAATGAAATACAATACAATTAAATAAAATAATGCCAAGTAAAATTGCAACAGTGAGTTAAATTAGGTACAAGGACATTTAAAAAATATGTGGAATAGAATCACATCATTCAAGAGTTTAGTAATTCATACAGTGTTGTTGAAGCCTTAAGTTTTTGACCTCTGTTATACAAGCCACATACGCTCAGATGTATAGATGATTGTCACAGTCTGCAGCTGTTATTAGTTCTACAAATAAACTATTGGCCGTGCTTATTTCTCTAAAAATCGAATGCAAAGGTGTAATCCATACCAGAGACTAACGTATCTCAGTGTTCAAAGATCAGTATCTTTAGAAAAACAGTGCAATCTCTAGCATAGTCTATCGCTGCAGGTCTAATGTTTCACCCGCATAATTCACGCAAACGGTGAAAGAAAACATGTGGAACTGCAGCTGCAGTCAGATCCACTTCTTCAAAAAGTTCTCGTTGGTTATTTTGGGTCAAAGAATGCCTTTTGTGGGTGGTGTTTACTTATTTTGGTCATTATCTGTTGGTTCTGTGAACCAGGGAGGAATTCTTTCTGGTGTGTCTCCCGGGTCATGGATGCCTGGTCTCTTCATGTTTCAGATATGCTCCGGACTGAAAGACTTTTTTTGTTCTCTGCACAAAGGTTCAGAATGGCCAAACGTGGAACGGAGAATTATCATAGGGTATTCTGCAGGAAAACAGAAAAACTGGCAAGGAGCTACTTCTGAAACCATTGCAGAGAAGCTTAAACCAATTATCTGAATTATCGTTATCACACTGTTTTTTTTTTCCTCCCAGTCTTCCACCTACAACAATTCTATTGCCTGCATTTTACGCGTAAGTGCAGATATTGACACATCGTAATCCAGTCAGAAGTCACGGGTGGCAAGTGCTTTTGCATGAAGTCCATGCTGTTCAGTTCTCATCCGAGCTCGGTGCGTTTGCCAAGGTGAATGCATTCACACGACTGCACGGGGATAATCTACGACAGGAGAACTGTGGTTAGGGATGAAACTACTATAATCAGGCTGACTGTGGGCCCTTCTACACTAGGGATGCTATCGTACACACAGCCCCTTATTTCAGTAGTCACATCAGGGTTCATTTGTGACGTCACCATCTGGCACCTGAAAAACAAATCACCCCGGAGGGGAAATAATACAGTGACCCTTAGCTTAGCCAATCGCAGGGTGCGTACCTGTGAAGGCTCAACTCTTAGGCGTTCTCAGGGTGCATAGCTGTGAAGGCTCAACCCTTAGGCGCTCTCAGGGTGAGTACCTGTGAAGGCACAACCCTTAGCCATTCTCAGGGTGCGTTACTGTGAAGGCACAACCCTTAGCCATTCTCAGGGTGCGTTACTGTGAAGGCACAACCCTTAGCCATTCTCAGGGTGCTTGCATGTGAAGGCTCCCTTATCCTAACAGCCGAGCACTTGAAGTGCATTATTCTATTTTTAAAAAGCGTAGCAATTTCCAGACAGACTCAGGAAAGTGGCTCGGGCTGTTGCCCTCAGATGGAGATTTTTTCCCCAGTGTGGGTGGTTTTGTGCACTGGCCTCCCCTGCAGGATTCAGAAGGGGACGGGGGGCATCTGAAGGGGTCGGGGCGTGGTTACACCACGTCTCAGACCCCCAAGAGGCGATGGAGGGGGGGGGTGCCTGTCCCAAGATGCCAGTTTCGAGGCGGTGCGTAACAGCTGGCGAATTAAATCAGGCGTCAGTCACTGTCCCCGCACGGCGCTCCTCAGTAGCCGCCAGTGCCCATTTCACACCTCCCAAAACGTGCGGAACGGGAGGGAAACGCATCTTCACTGTATTTGTGACCGCTGATTTTATGCCAGCGGCGATATTATAACGTACCTAAAGGAAACTGTGACAAACTGAGAACTGAAAACTGAAAACTTTAATTTTGATGGGCTTTAGCTCTGTTTGACTCCGATGTCAATGGATATATATATAAGTACACCATGTTGAAAATGTTCAGCAAAATTGTGCACCTGCACTTCCAGCCCACCCAGTTTCGGAAAGCACTTTCCACTGCAGTCAGGACAGCAGAATCCCTGCCTATCTTCCAATGCAGACTCAAGAATCACCTCTTGAGACTGTACCATTACTCCCCAGACCTCCCCTCTTTCCTTCCTTCCTTGCCTTCCATTTGGACAGTGCTATAGGCATGGCTGAGTAAAGACATGTCCAGGTCATGTGTCTAGTAGTCTGCGTCTGTGTGTTTGTTAACATTAAACTTATTGATTGTAAACGAGCCTTTAAATGAGCCCCTGCCTTCTTAGTGATGCCACTTTTTTATGTTCTGAGTTCCTCCACTTCTGCATGTCACTGTGAATCAGACCATCTGCCGCTCGGTGGTAGTAATGTAATGCAGTGTCTCAGAGTCTGGTGTTTCCAGCCGGCTGTATCTTCCAAACGCCAAGCGCTCGGCGAGCAACAGGCCCCCCCCCCCCCCCCCCCCCCCCGTGACCGCTGGGCTACTTAGATCATGCGTGGCGTGTGGCGGAGAGCCGTCGAGGAGCCACAGGAGGGGGCGATCACTTCGCCTGCCCGTTTCCGTGGCGCCCCGCTCCGAGGGGCCTCCTCACAAGCCAGGCGCTGGGGAGCCCCATCGCAGCGTGGCCCCCCCCCCAGGCCCAGGGGCACGGCGACTGATTGACACCCTGTCACATTGTCTTATCATGGATTCAGCAGGCGAGCGGAGGACTGATCCTGGGAAGTGGTTCGGGGGGGAGGTGGGGGGGGGGGCAGGCAGCCCGGGAGCTTCGTGGGGGGGGGGGGGGGTGATCTGCTTCGGGGTTACGCTGTGGAACAGCACGAGCTGGCGGCGGTATCCTCAGTAAACCCGCGTGAGTACGGCTCCTGGAGACGCAGCTGTTTCTCACATGGCGGGCGACGGGTTTCTCAGGCTCGCTATTTCTGGCAACAAACATCTTCCTCAGAACAAGCGAACCCTCCTCACCCACCCACCCACCCACCCACCCATCCAAACTCGCTGGCTTTCATTTGTCTTGGCTGTGGTACTGACTGAGCTCTACTGACTGTCAGTGAAGAGACTCCTAATCTCAGGGTCGTGTGTTCCAGCCCTACGTTGGGTGTCTCGTCCTGGGGTGCCAGTTTAGTATAATGCGTAAGGCAAACTTAAAGACTGCCAGTTTGGTAGGTTGTTCAGGACATCTGCATCATCATACCAGGTGAATTACAGGACAAAGTTCTTGATCTGGAAGCCATCCCATCTACCGAGAGGGCAGTGTAAACTGACTAATCACTGACCCTCTTAAGGGCAAATAACCAATGGGAGAAGTGGTACTGATGATTCCGAGCGCTGGCTGAGTAAGAAGAGGGTTACCAGGAGACACATGCCAGTTGAAGGGTTATAATGTTCTGCAATCATATGAGGACTCCATTAGATGCATGTGTTCAAAGGCTTAGCTTCTCTAGGAAAGCAGTGGATGTTGATGCTTAATGAGATGACATTATTCAGTCTCATGGCTGGCAGGTGAGTTCATGCACAGGTGATTATAAGGATGAAGGTTATGGGGAACGACTGGGGAATGGGAATCCCATACTTGTGTAAACAGGATGTAGTATCAACCTTGAGCAGGTGTAATCTACTGATTCCCTGATTTCTCATAAGTACAGTTACAGAGTGTTTATATTCCTTACTTCAGGGGGAGCGCAACCTATCTGCGCAACACATCAGAGCAAAGACACACCTGTTGTACCAGCAAATGTACATTTCATATGAGCTAACGCTCTTAGACTTTGGACACTGTTCGAGCTACACATGCATAAATCATTGATTCTGCCCAGGCATGTCACTGAAATGACAGATCTTATGTATGACAATACAGACTATTACAGGACAAAACAGCCGCGATTAATACGTAGTGATTACAGATCATAATAAAGAGTAATAAAGCCTTGTATCATAAATTGTGAGCAGTCATTAAGCAGGTTTTTTGTTGTTGTTGTTGTTGTTTGTTTGTTTGTTTTGGCACATTGTAAGCGATCCTGACAGCCGCAAACATGTAAACATGACCCAGGCATCGCAGTTCCCCGCCGTGACCTCGCCATGTTTGTCAACATCAGCCAGTCCTCATTTGCATCGCTCCCTCGCACTCTCTCGCACGCATGTAACAGCTGGGTGTTTCCTGATATCTGTCAAAAGTATTTTTGGGGGAAAATGCCCCGCGAAGCACCCAGGCAGCTGCCGATCACGGGGGGGGGGGGGGGGGGGTGGGGGGGGCGAGCGCAAGCGTTTCCGCCGGAGGACCGCGACTTCTCATCTTCATCTTCATCTTCATCGCATCGTACCGTTTTAAAATGATAAATTCTGCCTTTTGTCAAATGGAAAGCACCGTGATAAGGAATTCCATTTTTAAAGCAAGAAATATGTGTTCAGTTGTGTTGGGGGAATTCAGTCAAGCAACAATAGCATTTCTGAACAGTCTTCCTCTTTGAAAAGTTACAAAAGTGATATTTCTTAAAGACTGTGAAACCTTGCTATGGAATTGTCCGTGTTATTATCGTAAATGAGTATATCACAGTAATATCATAGAATTGCTTGCTGCAGGTGAATGTGTAAACACATTGGGGCTCATTCGTGAAACATGCGTACGATCGCTTTCAATCGTAAACTGTGCGTAAGAACCTTTCCAAGAAAGCTTATCTGTGTTTGTTCACAGCCCTTTCCTAGTGCTAATCACATGAACAGAATTGTGCATAAAATCTACAAACAGCCAGCATTCATCATCTCATGCACCTGGGATATGCACAAAAACATTAATGGTCTGCACATGTGTCATGATTCTCATATCATTTTTTCGTAGGAACATTTTAAACGTAAGAAACGTAAAACGTAAGAATAATTTAAGAAAGGTTTTGCGAGTGAGGCTCATTAATTCAGTATACACACTAGCAATACACAATCTTGAAACTATAAAAGACATCAAAACAAATCCTTTCTGTATTTTTGAACCACTCTTTCTTTAGCCCTCCATCTTTCATCCTCAGAACCTCCAAAGATACAGCAAACATTTAAAAAAACAACCATCTAGAACATGAGTGGATTCATTACTTGTACAAATGACATGCACGGAATCCAATATTTTCACTTTATTTGGAAAATACTCTGACCATCAATTTAACTGCCCCATACTTTGTGCCTTCAAGTAACAAAATTTAATTTTTAAATGTAACTTTTTGTTTCTTATATACAACGTTATGAGATTGGCATGTGATGCATTTGCCGAGTAACATGAATAAATGAACAACAAATATTGATTAAAACACATTAAATATGGGAAAGGAGCAGAAATAACCCTGATATTTAAAGACATGCGAAAGCAAGCTAAGAAAAAAAACTCTCTCTGTGTGTTAAATGAACAATGCATTTCTTATGAGGGTTAGGATTTTCACAGCTTGGTAATAAGAACAGCCTTAGGAGACAGTGGTCTGCATATGTAACACACTGAATCTTAACGAGACTCTCGTTTCCCCATTTCCTTATTATATGGGGAGATTTTGTGGCTGGTGTATTTTTTTATTTTTTGGGTGGTGGAGGGGGGGGCCAGGGGTAATTTCTTTTTAAGAGTAAAAAATAAAATCCCAATTAGAGAGCATCTGGGGCTACCTCCGGGGATGGGGGGGGGGGATGATAATTCCGGCTCGTACCTGCTGAGGAACAGTGCTCGGGCCCGCTGGGGTTTCCCCCCCCCCCGCACCCCTCCCCCCTCCCCCCGGACCATCTTAAACATAGAGGGGCCTGCATGGATGACCGAGCCAACAAATTACTGGGACGGCTGAACGGGGAGGCGACCCCGCCCGCGTGCGCCTCCCTGTCACCCGGGCGAGCGTGTACCTGCCACCGCGTTATTAAATATGTCTGAGGCCCTGTTAAATAAACATGATGTCGCTCCCCAGACCGGGCCTGCTTATTGCGGGCACTTAAGAGCCTCGGCATCCCACGCTCCGCTGCCCGTAGCCATCAGCGCGGGCTCTCCTCAGCTGCAGAAACCTCTGCTAATGCACATGGAAAACTGTTGCAGCTGTTGGGGTAACCTTTTCGGACGTCTCCTGGAGGAGCACGGTGATATTTGCGCTTAATAAAATTATGCCCACCAGGAGAATTCGGCGGTGACATTTGCCATTTGTCAGACGGGGGGGGCTGCCACGATCCTTTATGAACCATTACCCCACGTAACAGATCGGGGCACTTTTCGATAATTCGGGTCCGAGTCACCGATCTGTTACCCCAGCACACAGTAGCAGGGTCCGGCCAGCGGAGCAGGTACATCTTGTGATGGAGCAACCTGACCACTGAGGGTCATAACACTTAGTCCACTCGCGCCAAGCCATTTGAGATCCAAGCTGGCCTGATTAGTCTGTGCTGCACTATGCTCCCTGAACGTGGGTGGCAGTTCAGTATGACGGTCAGTGAACTGGGTTTGCCACTACATAAGAGCTGAATAGAATAAGGTTTTCTCTTTGGGTCGCAGTATAATTTCTGTATTAAAATGTTGAGTGTAACCTGTCCGCATTATTGCTAAACCCACAAAATTTCCAATTCAAGCTCAGCTACAGACTGGACACACTGCTAACTCACTTCATCCAGATTTCTCACAGTTGGGTCCCACACCTTCATTCTAAGGACAGTATTAACCATGGAAGACTCAAGTAGACCCTGAAGTCTACTGTTGATATGCAATAATACTGTTTTGGAATCGATCAATAGATCAACCCTTTGATGACAACTAGGTTTTAAATTATGAGTATTCTAGATCTCCATTGCATTCAGTTACTGGTAGTACATCAGCATTAGAATGGTCAGTTCTAAGAACATTCCAATCACATATTTGTGATCTCAGACCATAAGAGTTAAGAATGGTCACAGATGATCACTGCCATACGCTTTGAGACTCCTGGACAAGGGAGAACCAGTGCAGCTTCATAACATTCAGAATCACAGGAACCACCAGCGTGCTTTGAGAGAGAGAAAAGGAGGGATGGGTTGCTCAGGTCTCAAAAGAAGAGAAAGGCTGATAGAAGGGGGAGAAAGACTGAGGTCCGCAAGTGGTCAGTGCCTTTGGGAGCTACCCTACAAGCACACCTGGTGCAGGTAAACCACAGGTACGGTATGTGCCTGATTGGCCAGGCGAGCTGCTCTGGAGGAATGGGAAATGCTCATCAGCAGTACATCGGCGACAAACTGATTGCGGCCGTCTGGTGATCTGGTGGAGACCTACGCAACGATTCCTGACAAGACAGAAAGCAGCACTTTGTGTGACTCTCCTTCTTCTGTCAGTTGGAGTCATTCTCACTTCATGGCAGTTAATTCGCAGTTAATTCCACTCACTGTCTCAGGATTTAGAAAACCCCCCATTTTAAAATCTGGCTTGGAAAGCCTGAGGCTCTGATATACTCACCACAATGGCAGCACATGAAATGGACGCCTTATAGTACAGAAGTGTACATCCAGATAATCTTCAGCCATTTTGAGACGGTGGATCCACAGAGATTGACAGGCAGGCAGTCTTTCAGTGTTCATTTTTGTGGAGTGACATGTTACATGTTTAATATCTGTTTTGCACAGGAAAGACGGGCAACTGTTCTCAAGCGTGTGGGTGCCCTGTCCAATATTATATTGTTCACATTTCTAAAGACTTTATAGGTAAGAATGAAACCGAGCAAACGGGAAAAAAATAGAATTGCATGAAATAGAATTTTTTTTTAATTATGACAATCTGCAGGACAATGCTGCTCTTTACAAAAAAAACACATCTTTTTACATGATACACTGATAGTCGTGGGCAAGCAATAATCTTAACATTGATTAGTGAGTCACCAGACTGTGTGATGCTATTGAGAATTTTCAAAGTTATCACACATCACATTCTGTTAATAAACAGAAGAATAAAACCTAAAGTCTACATTAAATAAGGGTCAACAAAGCCAATATACCTTGCTATATTTCACAAGCCCTATAACCTGCTACGGCATTTTGTGAAACAAGGCATTCCAGTCGTAAAAGAAAATCTATATTAAGTGTTGGACATGAAAACATTTAAATAGCTTCAAATTTTAGTTTGTTGTTTTTTCTTCTTCCTCTGCCCTTCCCCTCCGAAGAGTGATTGCAATAGTGTGAGTGTAGCACCCCCTGCAGGTGAACACTGTGTCCTGTTCCCAACGCCTCAACGTTTCACTGACGGACACCCCTCCCCCCCTCTAGTTCTTTCACAGCAATTAGGGTTTTTTTTATATATACTTCGATTGTTCCATAATTGAATCGGTTTGAGCCCCAAGTAATTTCAAACTGGAACGTGCCACTCACGCCCCTGTCCTGGTACCGGATCAGACGCTTTTCTCTGAATAATTAGAGGGGGTAAGAACAAAAAAAAAAGCAACAAGGTGTGGGTAGCGAGAAACAAACGCGAGATGAATGGTTCTGATTGTGCATTTTGTCGAAATGAGAGTCCGTGGCCCAGGGGCTAGACTCGGGTCCCTTATTTCCGGGGTGCCACTTGGCCACTGTTGATTAGCGAGCGAGGCTTAGTCATTTCCAGCATTCATCGTTCCACAAAGAAACCGCCATTTTTTTATTTCTTTCAAAGCCAAACGCAACTCAATCAGCAATCAGACGACAATGCCGACCATAAAACACACAGCCGCAAAAGGTGAAACAAAACACAGTAATAATCACTTCGGCGACAACCTTAATAGAAGCATACGCAAGGCGTCACACACTACGGCTCTTGTAGATAAACAGATACTGCAAAAGTTAAAATATACACATTACAATCATTGACTAATTTATTTACTTATTAACTAAACAAACTGCATGATTATTTATGCATGCGGTTTAGGAGAGCAGCTCTTTAAATAAAGTGCATCGTTATTAGAAGGACTCAGATCAGTGCGTTAGTGGCCCAGTACGTTGCAAGCAGCTGTTCTTCACTAAGCCCGCACTTCAGTGCGAACGCTTCACACCAAACCCCATAATTCCTGGAAGGCTGTGTATAGCGTACGCTAACGATCCGAAGCCTGCGCGATTATTTAATTAGCCGCATTTCATTTCCAGGATATTAATTAACATAACTGTAAGCGTAGCCTGGAGCTGGATTCCGTCAGTTCCATTAATGCATTGTTGAAATCGTGAAAATGAGCAAATTACTGAGGCCTATTTAGAAGACGTTGCAGAAACATCAGATGCCTCCCCAGGAACTGCATCTTATATTGCACCGCTCTTGTTAGATACCAGTAACACACTACACTACCGTCTGTGGAGAGGAGAAGATTACTGCATGGTGGTGTGCGATCACTTCTGGGGCCATTGAACCCCAGTGCACAAACAGGACCCCGCGTGCTCATTAAGAGCACTAACGCCCTGGGGAGAAAGAAGTTGAAGTGATTTGATTGCGAGAGCAGATTGTCGAATCTGGTGTCAGGATGGATGAAATCATGGAGACAGTCTGGTGCCTACGGCACCAAGAGGCTGAAATAGGCCCTCTGACACTGAGCCCTGCACGGCCACAGACCCGCAAACCTGTGGTAAATCTGTGGTGTCCACGCTTCAGTTTACTGACCCCCCGGAAATAACCGATAATCCATAAGCCTCACTCATTCAAAAGTTCCAATGAAATTATCAGGCCTGAAACGAGAGTCTCTCCATAAGGAGGAAAAGTTATATATGTGCACTCAGGGTGGACTAGGAACAGACTCTGATATACACTCTGTGCACTCAGGGTGGACTAGGAACAGACTCAGATATACACTCTATGCACTCAGGGTGGACTAGGAACAGACTCAGATATACACTCTGTGCACTCAGGGTGGACTAGGAACAGACTCAGATATACACTCTGTGCACTCAGGGTGGACTAGGAACAGACTCAGATATACACTCTGTGCACTCAGGGTGGACTAGGAACAGACTCAGAGCACAAACAGGGAGTTGTGAGCTTGTTTGGGAAATTCAGTGAGAGATCATCAAAAAGTACTGTGCATAAGCCGATTTTAATTGTAATACGGTGTTTCTCTGAATATCTCTCCTACATTTACTGCTGTAGGTGTTAATGCCACGAAGCGGTGAGATACTTGGTTCCATAAAGTATATCTTCTTTTTCTTCTTCTTCTTCCATACATAACTCAGCACTGGATCAGAAAGGGCTGTCCACATGCACTATACCTGTCACTACCAGTCTCTGTGCCAATTTCAAAAACTGATTTTAAAAACAGTGAATTCAATATATTTGCACATTTTGTTATTATTGTTATTGTTATTACTATTGATGTTGTTGTTGTTATTATTGTTGTTGTTGTTGTTGTTAAGCAATCTTTGTGTGAAACACCGGCCGCTGAGATTCGGCATCAAGGTCAGAAAAGCTGGAGAGTGGGTCTCGGTTGTTTGCCAGCAGACTGGGAGAGAAATTAGGAGCAGGCCTCTCCTCATCGGCAGTGAATGGGTTTTAATCAACACATAATGCCAGTTGTTAATTGCCTACGCTGCCTGCTGCTAAAATAATTCAATGCTTTTATTGTGCCGCTTACCATCTGTTTAAAAACACAGAAAACCAGATTACAGTACTTCCTGTGGCGACCGTCGTCATGGAATACAGCCCCGCTAATTTAGTTTATTAGCAAGGGGGAAACATTCCGCTCCTGTTCTCCTAACAAGGGCACGAATGCAAAACTCCCCACAAACGGACGGAATTTACGGGAAGTCTGGAGACTTCACAGGAGTGGAGAGAAATCTCAAAATCTGTGGATCTTATTGTTGCCTTTGTTACTTACGAAAGCAAACGACAGATTTGTTTGTGACCATTTAAAATCCTTAGTCTGTTTATCTAACTTCATCCGTTTGCCTTACGCTCACTGTGTGAAAGTGTCTCTCTGATTGCATTTCTGCGCGTGCTTTCTGAAAATGTCGAATGAGAATACACTGGACCCCCCGCATACACACAATGCCTTCTGTCATTTTGCTGCATGATTAGGTCACATGTGCGTGAAGAATCAGCAGCGTCTGCCGTGGACAAAGGAGATTTTTTCAAAATGGCTGGGAGGATAGCTTGGCCTCCTCTGCCCTGCATTCAGAGTAATCAGCCGCACTGTTTGAGCAGCCCGCACAAGGCCACTGCCTTTTATTCATCCCAAACTTCTGCTCCGCGAAGGGCAGCTCAAGGTCGCGCCTCGTGGGGTCAAGGTCACCTGAAGGTCGCCGTGTCCACGTCTGTAATTATCATTCTTTTTTCCTTAATGAGGCAGTTTGGGTTGCAAAAACAACACAAAAGCTGTGATTTTAATCTTCATCAAATCTCTTCTTTCTGCAGTTAGTGCAGGCACAGTAGGGGAGATGGGGGGTGCTGGGCGAGGTTGGGGGGGGGGGGGGGGGCAGGGGTTTACTCCTGTTCCCCACTGAAACCCTGTCTGCTGTACACCCATGGAGGGGCCTTCAGATGTGCAAACAGGCCCCTGTACACCAGAGAAGCTACAGTACGCATGTAGTTTGTGTGCAAAAAACAACTAACAACAAAAATAAAACAGTGGCAGTCACACACACATTTGGGTTACTGTTACCTTTTGCAGTCCATACAAAAATCAGAACCAGATTTTGACATCTGATACATTTTATCCTGGTGAACCGGGGTTTTGCCAGGAAAGGTGTGGCAAAATTAGGTCAGAGGGGGGCATTCAAGTGGCATAGCCAGGTACAGAGCTGACCACTCCAGCACAGGTTCGAATCCTGTGGGATCATAGAGCTAACGACCATCACTCCAGAGACACAATTGGCCACGTCCCCACGAAATGGTCAGTCTCTCTCGTCGCCCTCTAGCACCATCTACTGGTGAGCCAGCGCCTGTGCGAGTTGTGTTGACAGGCAAAAAAAAAAAAAAAACACTCTCCTCTAAGCATATTACATTGCCTAGTGACGGTCATAACAAAATAAGCAGGGGAAAAAAGTGCGGGCTGAGTTTAGTTCCATCGGAGGAGGCTAGTGGTCGTCCTCACTCTCCAGGACTGAGGAGGATGTTGTAGATGAGGAGTCAGGAATTGGGCACTACTAAAATTGAGGATGAAACTGGGAATACCCCCCACCCCATACCCCACACCCCCTCCCCCCCTCCAAAAAAAAAAAATTCAGCCAGCGTGTGCGTGGTGCAGCTGCCTCTATGGGTTTGGGTTTTATATCTCTCAGGAGGGGGCTGAGCTGGAAAAGCAATCATGCGCTTTAATTACAGGTAATCAGCATTCTCTCATGTCCTGCTAAAATGACAAAATTGCTCCAATTAAGCTCTAAATATGGACAGAACATACAAGGTAGCAATTACAACGGAAATGAAAAAACAACAGGTTCCCTGTGCGCGTGTCTGCTCAGAGGCTATTAAAAGGGATATACTCCCTTTCACCACTATGGAATATGGTTTCTCCCCTTAATCTGATCTCATCTTAAAAGGAACATGGTAGTGCTTTGCCATGAGGTAAGATTAAATAAAACAGGACAGGACATATCGGTTATTTGTACATCTGACAACTAACAACAAGTGCTTGGCCGGTGTTTTATACATAAGAGCAAGAACAAATCAACTAAAAATCACAATTAGCGGAAGTTCAATAGATCCTAAACTGCATCAGGAGAGGCTGGGTTCATGCAAACAAGATGCAGTCAGGAAATGTTGTTTTTGTTTTTTTTGCCTGTTTCAGAACACTCAGCAGTTCTGACTGCATTACACTGTTACACCACTAGAGAGCAGGAATCATAAATAGTGAAGACCGGAGTGCGTGTCTGAATGGGACAGACCCAGCTTGGTCCTAGGGGCCATGTAGCAGGGCATAGACTCTAGCAGGGGTAGGGGTGCAGGGTTTAACTTTCAGTCCGGAAATATGGGGACACCATCCCTGCCGGTGCTTGGTAAGCTCGCGCCAGAGCTTTAAATCCAACGTGAGCCTAGATTTCAATCTAATTCCAAGCTGCACTTAGAAGCATATGATGAACAATAAGACTAAATTTCCGAATAGCCCTAGGTACCATTTAGCCGTCCAATTAGGTTGCAGGTCAATTTGAACCATTTTGGTTCTTAATGTCCTAAAATAAATCTCTGGAAAACTTATTTTTTCAGTGAAATTGATCACACACCGTTTCCTTCAGATGAAGCGGAGAAAAACACTCCATCACTGGCAGACTGAGACGCGCGAGCGAGATGACGTACCCCTGCTGCTTAAAGCGCTTGATCCATGGCGGACACTCGCGGAATCATTTGCCACGTCGCGCGAGACGTGTTTCGCGAACTGCGAAGCCTGAAGGCTCGCCTCACCTGAGCGAAGACAAATGAAGACGGATGGGTACGTCTCTGGCGCGGCGCATTTTAGTAACCGAACATTATTATCTCGATGCAACTGTCAATGTCGCCGCAATGTGCGTCCTTTACAGTAGAGATTAATAATGCAGGGTCAGTGATAGTAAGAATCGCGGGCATTAATAATGCGCACAGCTTACACTCGCAGGTGCGTTTGCACACTTGTGTCCAAGTGTGTCTACTCTGTGTGCGTGTGTGTGGCGCTTCATTTCACCTTACGGCCTGCATGCTCATGCTGATCTAGGGAGCAGACTTATTTCGGTTATCAGCACGAGCAGCAGGCTAATGCGCCAGATTTGTATGTTTGAGAGACCTGGATAGCATTAATGAAATAGCAAAAATGTTTGATGTTCACTTTACAAGAAGGGAACATTTAATAATTTAGTCTAGGAAAAAAAAAAGAAATCCTGAAACTGAAGAGAAAATAATAAACTGCAATACCACTTCTGTCCATTGGATGGCAGTGTATTCAAGGACAGCACAGCAGCCTCCCTTGCGGATGAGCTGTCCTGCATCACTCCCGAGCTCAGCTGCGGTTTTGTTCAAAGCAACAAATTGCTTTCCGCCCCACCATCTCTTTCTTATTACTGAAATCCTTTTGTAGCTGCTTGCCATTTCCCATTCAAATCTAGTTTGACATTTGAAAAAGAAAAACATAATCACGCTGCCCACCTCACAAGCAGACAAATCCTTGGATGGCTGTACAATGGGCACTGTAATGGTCTGTAAATCTCAGCTGAGTCCAAATAATTTCCGGTCCATTCAAACCGTCGGTCTTCACAGCCGGGGTTCCGAGCCGAGTCCCTCCGCGCCGCGCAGCGTTCCGTAAACAGGATGTGCCAACATCAATGACGGGAGCATGCTGGGAAAGCGTGACCGCGCCATGACTGTGGGGGCGCGTAGTCCCGCCGCATGTGGGTGAAAGCGCACGCCGTAGCTCATAAATTGACCCCGTTTTCTAGAAAAGGCGTGTGCCAGGATGCGCATGCTGGCTTGTCCTGTACACACCTTTATACTTTTACAATGTGTCAAAATGTCAAAATTGTCCTCGATAAGGTGCTTCCTGGTCATTTATTAATAGCCATTCAGAAATGGTTTTAATGGCTTCTTAGAAAAGCTGATACTGAAAGTTTGAAAATGGAACTGTGAAAGAACTGGTTATGTAGCCTGTTTTTTTTCCCCATATGGCCAACTAAAGACTTTCCAAGGGTTTATCTGCTTCCATCAGTAACCGTCGGTGGCATTTAAACATTAAAGGTGCTCCTATCTTTTAATAATACTGAAATAATGACATTGTGGCCTGTGTATGGAGCCCTTTATCAGGAGCACAGCTGAAGTATTTTTTATTTTTTTGTCTAAGCTGCACCTGTACCTTTAGGACAGGTAAGCATGCAGCAGACTTCCTGATTTTTTCCCTGGAGGAGACATGCCTTAGGTAAAAAAGGGTTTCACACACAGAAAACCACTGGTTCCCCAGGACACTGGGACTCCTCTCCCTCCCAGTGTGGCCATCACGGTTCTGGACAACATCAATACGGACTCCCCCCCCCCCCATGAAGAGGTCTGGATGGCGACCAATCAGCAATGCCAGGGGGCTCCCTGGAGACCACAAGCTGGGGATCAATGAGCACACTGCCATTCCAAATAATTTCATGCTTTAAGTGCCCCTCTGCTGCCCAACTGACTAACCGACAGGGATAAATAAAGCTGAAACCTGAACTTAAAATAAGCAAGAATCAGAACTTCTATCCTTGAAAGGCTGAAATAATCGCACTACTACGTAGCAAGGCTTAAGGTCTGTTCATTCTTCTTGGAAAAACAAAAAAAAGGATAAACTGACAGCTTACAGTTACCAAACAAGCATCCACTGAGATTACAAAGGAAGGATCACATAAAAGTAATATCCATATCCAAAAAAAAACATTCTGTTGAGAGGAAATGCTTGTTGACGGTTTGCCTCGTCTCAAGCCTTTCAAGTCTTAGAAGAGGACGAGGCTTCATTGATGCTGAAAAACAGAAGGACAGCACAGACCGTCCGATCACTCAGCTGCGCAGACGGCTCAGACCGCGGCTATGGGAGGTCCGGTCTCAGCTGCGCAGATGGCGCAGACCGTGGCTATGGTAGGTCCGGTCTCAGCTGATCAGACGGCTCAGACTGTGGCTATGGCAGGTCCGGTCTCAGCTGCGCAGACAGCTCAGACCGTGGCTATGGTAGGTCCGGTCTCAGCTGCGCAGACGGCTCAGACCGTGGCTATGGCAGGTCCGATCACTCAGCTGCGCAGACGGCTCAGACCGTGGCTATGGCAGGTCCGGTCTCAGCTGCGCAGACGGCTCAGACCGTGGCTATGGCAGGTCCGGTCTCAGCTGCGCAGACGGCTCAGACCGTGGCTATGGCAGGTCCGGTCTCAGCTGATCAGATGGCTCAGACCGTGGCTATGGCAGGTCCGGTCTCAGCTGCGCAGACGGCTCAGACCGTGGCTATGGCAGGTCCGGTTAGCGTCAGGAATACCATGCGGGATTTTATGGGCTTGTCTGGAATGATTCATGCTTTAATTGGGCCATCATGTCTCATTGTACAGCATGCGTATTTCTAACATACATTTCTTGTAGCAACGTTCAATTGTTAATGATGAAAAAATTGAAGAAAAAAGAAAGCTTCCATCTGAAACAAGACAGATCCTTTTTATCTTCCTTACAAATGCGCGGATGAACTGCAGGTATATTCACATGTCCCAAATCTACAGTAGATAGTAGACATCAATCACATCTAGCAAATTCATGTTTTTATTACATCCCTGTTGACCACATGAAAATCAAACCAATGTGTCATTAATTTGCTACAATTAATGAAATGGGTTTGATTAAATAAAAAAAGAAAAGCTTCAGTTAAATTAATAAATCTTTATTTTCTTTTACATTAATTCTCTGTATAATTATATAATATCTATTCTATGTATAATTTAATATATATACATACACTTTTAAATCACAACACATTTTCCAAACTGATTTTGGTATGTCTCACCAAAACAATCTCCATCGGTGAGAATGTTTTTTTATGGCTTGTACAAAGTCATCTATCAAATCAGTCATACGTTCAAGTACAGTCTCCCGTATAAAGTACTGCAATGAGAAGCAAAAACATACTTTTACTCCATACTGACATATTCACTGGAGTCCTTTTAAAATCTGACTATTTCCAAACTACCCATACAAACTTTTTTATAAAATTCCTTTTTTTATGAATTATAACCCTGACTTCACAAAAAAACATGTTTACACAGAACAGGTGCACATTCACGGTCACATTTATATGTGTGAGCAAAACTCTTTTTTTTTTTCTTCCATTTAAAAGATTGTTTTCAGTTTGCCATTTACAGCAGCTCGAGATGGTCCCCGTTCAAAGCAAACGAGACTTAATCCACATGAAACACTGTGGGGGGGGGGAGGAGAGCACGATGGCACCGCTGACAACAGCTGACAAATTAAAGCACAAATTAGAATTAGAGACAAATCAGAGGACAGTGAGACTGCTTTAGTACAGCATGATCCTCCTGCTTGTAGCTGGTTTGGACTGTGGTCTCTGATTCGTTCCACCCTACCCATGTGACCACCCAAATCTTCCTGGGAACGCTTGGCAAACGTGGCCTCTGTCGCAGATATTAAGATCTCGGTAACAGTGCTGGGAGGCCTGGCAGAATAATGGCACAACAGGCCGGCTTGTTCTGAGCGTTCATCTTGTGGCAGTAACTGGAGGAGGAAAGCTGCCTGCGATTAAAGGCCTTCATAATGAGGTTAGCCAAACACCCAGCAGACACACACAGCGACACAGCCAGCACACTGAAACAGCAGACACACACAGCGACACAGCCAGCACACTGAAACAGGACAACACACATAACACACGCTTCCCCAGGAACATCTTTCAGGTATTACACACACACACACACACATAGACACACACACAAACACGCGCACAACCCTTACACAACCCTGGACAGACACTGAATGTTGAACGGTGTTTAGCGACAATGCCGCTGGAATTTGAAGCCAGCAGTTAAGAGGCTGCAGAGAAGCTTTACATTTTCTCTGTCAGTTTGCTACACAGACCCCCTAATCCAGAGAGTCATATTCCCATGTTATCCGTATTCACATGTGGGCCTTTCCTGATGCAAAATGGGATTCGGTTCCCAGTATGTCACTCTGCCTCCAAACAGTTCTAGGACTACATTTCCCATCAGCACCTCTGCTTGCGCGCCCCTCGGCCTTCTGAACTCCAGGAAATGGCACCGACTCCTAAATGTCAATGAGGTCGTCGCCGCTCTCGTCGCTCTCCACGGTCAGCTGACGCGTCCACCACTTCTTGACCTCGGAGCCCGAGGACGCCTCGTCGCTGACCGGGTTCATCTTGCACACCACCGACTTGACGCTGGTCCGTCCTTCAGAGAGCAAAGCCAGAGAGGAAACTGACTGGCCCGCGGGTACTGGGGCTGCACGGCCAGAGACCAGAGAGAGGGGCTAATGCAGACACTGAGGCCCCAATGCAGACACTCTGAGGCCCCAATGCAGACACGGAGGCCCCAATGCGGACACTCTGAGGCCCCAATGCAGACACTCTGAGGCCCCAATGCAGACACTCTGAGGCCCCAATGCAGACACTGAGGCCCCAATGCAGACACTGAGGCCCCAATGCAGACACTGAGGCCCCAATGCGGACACGGAGGCCCCAATGCAGACACTGAGGCCCCAATGCAGACATTGAGGCCCCAATGCAGACACTGGGGCTCCAATGCAGACACGGAGGCCCCAATGCAGACACTGAGACCCCAATGCAGACACTCTGAGGCCCCAATGCAGACATGGAGGCCCCAATGCAGACACTCTGAGGCCCCAATGCAGACACTCTGAGGCCCCAATGCAGACACGGAGGCCTCAGCCAGGCGTGCGTGCAAAAAACACTGAGCGGACTCAACGTATAATAGAGCCAAATTTACACTTCCTCGCACTTCAACTTTTGACAAGTGGCGATCAACAGAACTGACGTATTTTCAACTGGAATAAAGTGTCGCACCACACCTTTTCTCAATGTTGTTATGTCACGGACACCGTCATTGGACAGATTTACAAATTGTAAACTAACGGTCAGGAGTTTCAGCATCTCGTTACCATGGAAATAACAGAACTCCTCCCCGCAGGCCAGGCATAGTGCGACACCTTCATTTACGTTGTGCAACAAATTATCAATGACTTTGTTTTTTCTCCCAGGCAAACATACCCTGGGTTCATGCTCATGTTCATGAGTGAAGAAGAAAGAGAGTTGGAATGAAAACGTTTCTCCATGGAATGTGTTCCGTTTAGAAATCAAAATGGTTGCTGTTAATTTGCATGCAGAGGTGTAGCCTTATTAAAGATGCATGCGTTCGACAGCTGCAGTATAGTCTGCCTACTGTATAATTCTGTATTACTCTCACATAAAACAAAATGGCAGTGTTTTCTCAGGTTGCGCCGAAATGAAATTTAATGAAAATAAAAACATCAATCAAAACAGGCCCTCTCAGACTCGACCTAAAGAGCGGAAAACGTGCATTAACACCCAGAAAACTAATTTCCACCTGCAATCACAGCGCAACACGAGCTCCACTGGATGAATAAAGCCTCTGTGGCAGGGTAATCTCCCACGGTGCAGTCACCGCTGATCTGTGTAAGAGCAATCAGGTGCGTCTGTTTGTTTGGCGGAGCTGCTGTATAGGGGGAGGAGGCGAGGGGGGCGGGGGCGGGTTTGGGGGGGCTGGGGGGGGGGTTTGGGGGGATGGTGGGGGCGGAGCTGCTGTATAGGGGGAGGAGGCGGGGCTGGGGGTTCGGGGGCGGGTTTGGGGGGGCTGGGGGGGGCTGAGCCGCGCTCACCTGCCGGCAGACGCCATTGGCCCAGCTTCCTCTGGGGCTTGCCGATGTCAGTGGAGTCCTGCCGGTACCCGCCCCGGTCGGACAGCGTGGGGCTGAGCAGCTGCTGCAGGCTGCCGATCTGCTGGGAGGATTCAGAGCACAGATATCTGCAGGTGAACGTGTGTTAACTCCCACTCATTTAGAAGCTTTATTAATGACCAGCAGACATAAATGAGTCCTACATGCTGCATAGAGGGACAGTGCAGTATAATGGGTCAGGAACTGATCGTTGAGTATCCTGGATAGGACACTGCTGTTGCACCCTTAAGCAAGGTACTTCACCTGCGTTGCTTCAGTATGTATCCAGCGGTATACATGGATGTAAATGCCATGTAAAAAACGTTGTGCAAGTCGCTAAATGGCTGTAATGGAACTATAATGTAATGTAACACATGCACTGATCATATTGGAGGTTTGTGGGGTCCATAGGGAGCAGCCCACCTCAGGCTGGGATGGGTTGTCCTGGCTGCGCGTTTGCGTATGTAATGTACATATGTACTGATCATATTGGAGGTTTGTGGGGTCCATAGGTCCTACCTCAGGCTGGGATGGGTTGTCCTGGCTGCGCGTTTGCGTATGTAATGTAACGTATGTACTGATCATATTGGAGGTTTGTGGGGTCCATTGGTCCTACCTCAGGCTGGGACGGGTTGTCCTGGTTGTGTGCGTTGGCGTCCTCGCTGGGCAGCGTGGTCTCGATGCTGGGCGGGTTGAGGAAGCGGCTGAGCTCCTGCTGCTGGCTCTCTCTCAGGCTGTGGATGATGCTGCAGGACTGCTGCTGCTTCTGTTAGAGAGCAGGCAGCACACACACCCCGCCAACTATTACACATACCGCCAACCTTTACTCTCACACACACACCGCCAACTGTTACTCACACCGCCAACTGTTACACACACCACCAACTGTTACTCTCACACATACCGCCAACCGTTAATCACACACATACCGCTAACTGTTACTCACACACATACCGCCAACCATTCTGTGTGAATGTGTGCGTGTACATAACCACACATGCAGGGGCATGGGTATGCATGCGAGTGTGTATGCAGGGGTGTGTGTATGCAGGGGTGTGTGCGCGCGTGCGAGTGTGTATGCAGGGGTGTGTGTGCGCGTGCGAGTGTGTATGCAGGGGTATGTGTACGCGTGCGAGTGTGTATGCAGGAGTGTGTGTATGCAGGGGTGTGTGTACGCATGCGAGTGTGTATGCAGGAGTGTGTGTATGCAGGGGTGTGTGCGCGCGTGCGAGTGTGTATGCAGGGGTGTGTGTGCGCGTGCGAGTGTGTATGCAGGGGTATGTGTGTGCGTGCGAGTGTGTATGCAGGGGTATGTGTACGCGTGCGAGTGTGTATGCAGGGGTGTGTGTACGCATGCGAGTGTGTATGCAGGAGTGTGTGTATGCAGGGGTGTGTGTACGCGTGTGAGTGTGTATGCAGGGGTGTGTGTACGCATGAGAGTGTGTATGCAGGGGTGTGTGTACGTATGCGAGTGTGTACGCGTGAGAGTGTGTATGCAGGGGTGTGTGTACGCGTGCGAGTGTGTATGCAGGGGTGTGTGTACGCATGCGAGTGTGTATACAGGGGTGTGTGTATGCGTGCGAGTGTGTATGCAGGGGTGTGTGTACGCATGAGAGTGTGTATGCAGGGGTGTGTGTACGCATGAGAGTGTGTATGCAGGGGAGTGTGTATGCAGGAGTGTGTGTATGCAGGGGAGTGTGTATGCAGGGGTGTGTGTATGCAGGGGAGTGTGTATGCAGGAGTGTGTGTATGCAGGGGAGTGTGTATGCAGGAGAGTGTGTATGCAGGGGTGTGTGTGTGCGTATGCGAGTGTATACGCAGGGGTGTGTGTATGCAGGGGTGTGTGTACACATGCGAGTGTGTATGCAGGGGTGTGTGTACGCGTGAGAGTGTGTATGCAGGGGTGTGTGTATGCAGGGGTGTGTGTGCGCGTGCGAGTGTGTGCTGGCACTTACAGCCCGGATGCGTTTGAGGCATTTCTTGAGCCACATGCGGATGGTCTGTTTGGCCACCTCTTCTTCTATGGTGTACTCCAGCTGCTCCCGGGCGAGCAGCTCCTCCAGCTGCAGGCTCTTCCTGATGTCCACCGAGCGGTACGACAGCATGCTGGGACCACAGAGTGTGTTACACACAGCATTACTGCACACTGAACTGCATTACACAGCATTACACAACATTACACAACATTACACTGAACAGTACGACAACATGCTGGGACCACAGAGTGTGTTACACACAGCATTACTGCACACTGAACTTCATTACACAACATTACACTGAGCAGTACGACAGCATGCTGGGGTCACAGTGTGTGTTACACACAGCATTACTGCACACTGAACTGCATTACACTACATAATAATAGCTCATAAGTTACAGTTCCTTACACCGCATATTGCATTAATTATCATGTTACATGACCATTGTAATTATACAATCTGCTGACCAGTTCTCTCAGAGTCCTGATTCTGCTGGCTGCCCTTTTCAGTTACAGCTCAGAGGACCTGGTTCAGCCGCACCTCTGCTCAAAATGGCCCCCGCTCCGCTCCGAACCCGAGTTATTAGAGACGAGTCTAATGAGCCGCCCACGGCTGTCTTATTTTAGGCCCTGGATCCTGAGCGGCGCGGAGCCGGATTAGCCTGGGGTCGGACGCCCCCGGCAGAGAGGAGGCGTGTCTCTCCTGAGTCACCGCTCCGGAACCGCGCTCGAAACGAAGTGATCGAAAACGGATGTGTGTGTCAGCGGAGGTGTAACAGGCCCGTCTCCCCTCCCTGTCCCTCTGCTAACTCCCTCTCTCTCTCCCTCCATCCACTCTCTCTCTCCCTCCGCTAACTCCCTCTCTCTCTCCCTCTGCTAACTCCCTCTCTCTCTCCCTCTCTCTCTCCCTCCGCCAACTCCCTCTCTCTCTCCCTCCATCCGCTCTCTCTCTCCCTCTCTCTCTCTCTCCGCCAACTCCCTCTCTCTCTCCCTCCATCCGCTCTCTCTCTCCCTCTCTCTCCATCTGTCAGCTCAGTATAGTTTTTTCTGTAATTTGTTTGGTATGATGGAATATTTTTTAAAATTAAGTCATTTATTTTTCAGTCTGTGGGCATTATTTATTTTTTCTTTTTGCTTGTTTTTTTTTAATTTTCTTGTTTTGATTTCTATTGATTTATTCAACTCCAACTCCCTCTCTCCCTCCGCCAGCTCTCCCTCCCTCCTCCAGCTCTCCCTCTCTCTCTCCCTCCACCAGCTCTCCCTCCCTCTCTCCCTCCTTCCGTCCGCTCTCCCTCTCTCTCCCACCACCAGCTCTCTCTGTTCCTCCCTCCTCCAGCTCTCCCTCTCTCTCTCTCCCTCCACCAGCTCTCCCTCTCTCTCTCCCTCCCTCCCTCCCCCTCTCCCTCCCTCTCTCTTCCTCCACCAGCTCTCTCTGTCCCTCCCTCCTCCAGCTCTCCCTCTCTCTCTCCCTCCCCCCTCCCCCTCTCTCTCTCCCTCCCCCCTCCCGGTCTCTCTCCCTCCCTCTCTCTCTCACCTCAGCACGTCGTGGAAGGTGACATCGCCCCCGTTGTGCAGCCTCTCCATCTCGTAGCACATGTGCTTGAAGAGCAGCTTGTCCTTATCCAGGTCCACCTCCAGCCGGCCCCTCAGCAGCCGGAGCAGGAACTTCACCCGCGACGTGGGGATGACGCCCTGAGAGGGGGAGTCACATCCCGTCATATCCCGTCACATCCCGTCACATCCTGTCACATCCCATCACATCCGGTCACATCCTGTCACATCCCGTCACATCCTGTCACATCCCGTCACATCCCGTCACATCCCGTCACATCCGTTCTCGGTTTATTAAAGTGCAGAAAGCACAAGTGTTTCAGAAGCACTCGTAGGCTGACCTAATGATCCAGTCCAGTCAGCTACAGCAAACAAAATTGTTTTTTTCTGACTCAGAAGGACAAACACTACGTATACGCATGCCCACTCGTATCACAAATGATGTCTCGTTATGGATTCTGACACGCTTCTCTTCCTTCACTGCTTCAGAGGAAGAGAAACCACTTCTGCCTGACGTCACGTCTGATTGGGCAGTTCACGCTGGCGGTTCTCTTGATTCCCGCCATAAAGCCTTCGGTAATAGCGCCTCTCGATAAAACGCAGGGGCACCAGAGTGCACCCTGCCCCACGCACCTCCCTCTTGTCGTCCACCATGTTCCAGATGATCTGGAAGTGGCGCAGGTCATTGTAGCTCAGCAGCTGGTCTTCCTCGGTGGAGTAGAAGAGAGAGAAGTTCTCCACGATGATGGCTGCGAAACAGGAAACAGGAAGCAGAGCGCCCGGCCAGCCTGTGAGTCTCAGGTCTGAGAGTGCATCCATGTTCAGGAAACACACCCCACTCCGTGTTCAGTGTATTTTTGTTCAGGAAACACGCCTCATTCTGCGTTCAGTGTATTTCTGTTCAGAAAACCACTAACGTTTGAGGTCAGTGAAGAGGCAGAGATAGTCAAAATTAGGAGATTATTTTATGAAAAGTTTTCAGGCCGCTGCATATGCTCATCAGGATTCTTTCAAAGTTCTCTCTGAATATTAAGCCATTGTGCTCCAAAATGAAGCAGATAATTTAGTCTGGTGGGAACATTATCACTGGCAGGAAATAATAACGGTAAAATGACAGTCGGAGAAATACATTACATCCGCCAATGAGGCCGAAGACAGGAGGAAATTACACAAGAGTAATAAGTGTTTATGAAACAGGAAATAGTCTCCAGTGTGTGAGGCCGCACAGACAGGCCTACCCACGAGCAGGTTGAGCATGATGTAAGCGATGATGACCCACACTTACCCACGAGCAGGTTGAGCATGATGTAAGCGATGATGACTCTCACTTACCCACGAGCAGGTTGAGCATGATGTAAGCCATGATGACTCTCACTTACCCACGAGCAGGTTGAGCATGATGTAAGCCATGATGACTCTCACTTACATCATGCTCAACCTGCTCGTGGGTAAGTGAGAGTCATCATGGCTTACATCATGCTCAACCTGCTCGTGGGTAAGTGAGAGTCATCATGGCTTACATCATGCTCAACCTGCTCGTGGGTAAGTGAGAGTCATCATCGCTTACATCATGCTCAACCTGCTCGTGGGTAAGTGTGGGTCATCATCGCTTACATCATGCTCAACCTGCTCGTGGGTAAGCCATGATGACTCTCACTTACCCACGAGCAGGTTGAGCATGATGTAAGCGATGATGACTCTCACTTACCCACGAGCAGGTTGAGCATGATGTAAGCGATGGTGACTCTCACTTACCCACGAGCAGGTTGAGCATGATGTACGCGATGATGACCCTCACTTACCCACGAGCAAGTTGAGCATGATGTAAGCGATAATGACTCTCACTTACCCACGAGCAGGTTGAGCATGATGTAAGCGATGATGACTCTCACTTACCCACGAGCAGGTTGAGCATGATGTAAGCGATGATGACTCTCACTTACCCACGAGCAGGTTGAGCATGATGTAAGCCATGATGACTCTCACTTACCCACGAGCAGGTTGAGCATGATGTAAGCGATGGTGACTCTCACTTACCCACGAGCAGGTTGAGCATGATGTACGCGATGATGACCCTCACTTACCCACGAGCAGGTTGAGCATGATGTAAGCCATGATGACCCTCACTTACCCACGAGCAGGTTGAGCATGATGTAAGCCATGATGACTCTCACTTACCCACGAGCAGGTTGAGCATGATGTACGCGATGATGACTCTCACTTACCCACGAGCAGGTTGAGCATGATGTAAGCCATGATGACTCTCACTTACCCACGAGCAGGTTGAGCATGATGTAAGCCATGATGACCCACACTTACCCACGAGCAGGTTGAGCATGATGTAAGCCATGATGACTCTCACTTACCCACGAGCAGGTTGAGCATGATGTAAGCCATGATGACTCTCACTTACCCACGAGCAGGTTGAGCATGATGTAAGCCATGATGACCCACACTTACCCACGAGCAGGTTGAGCATGATGTAAGCCATGATGACTCTCACTTACCCACGAGCAGGTTGAGCATGATGTAAGCGATGATGACGTAGAAAGAGCAGAAATAGATGAGGGCACCGGCGTAGTTTCCGCAGTCGGTCTCCCAGTAGCGGTGTTTGTCTGGAGTGCAGAACGGCGGCTGCACCTGTGGGGGGGGGGGGGGGGGGCGTGTTTAAGGGCCGACCCTGAGCTCTTAAAAGAACTGCCAAACGCAAAGCTATTCTCCTCATACACCACGTTTAAAACTGGTTTAAGGGAGTTACTGGGAAATATTTATTCAGGAAAATGGCAAGCACTGTTTGGCTGAATGGCCTGTTCTCATCGTTATGTTATGTCATGTTAAATAAAAAACAGGGTAAGTATAACATTGGGTGTGTCAAAAGTTAACAGCCTTGTATAAGGACCATCGCAAGCTCGAAAGGTCCAGCTGAACACATTGAGCACACTCTGCTCTGTAGTCTGCAAATGAATTTCAAAACCTACGTAGCCTGTTAATGCTGTTAATTCTGCACAGTTCACTACCAACGGTTTCAGAGAAGAGCTCCAGGTGTCCTGCTCTGAAAGGAGGAATATCTCCCTGACATGCACGGATGCACACCCGCATTACTGAAGAGACCTGCTCTATTTATTCCAACTTCCAGGTGCTGCAGACTGGGGTGAGGCGTGGTCTGAAGCAGACGTGGAAAATCCAGGTTCAGAAGGTAGAAGTCCTCCCCGGGTGTTCTTGTTCCAATCGCCTGGATTTGCTAATTAGCACAATTCTTCAGCCAGGAGGCTGAACTAATGAGTGCAATCAGCTGGCTGAGTTCATGGGTGGTAGAAACACATGACAGGACTTTCACATTCTGACCGCTGGATGTTCCATTTCTGGTCCAGAGCTGGTGGCTTCCTCTCGACAGCTCAGCTGAGAGGGGGGTTCTCTATGGTTCTCTACGCTCTCCTATAAGGCTCAGGTAGCCGAACAGACACTTCCTCTCGATGGCTGAGCCAATAGGGTGTTCTCTGCGGTCCCCTGTAAGGCCCAGGTAGCCGATCGGCGAGCCGCGGCCCTTACCATGCAGTCGTGCATGATCTTGTTCCAGTCCTCTCCCGTGACGATGCGGAACAGCACCGTGATGGCCTTCCCCGCCGTGGAGAAGTTGGCGTGCCTGCCATGTTCAACAAAAACGCACGTTCAGGATTGGCTGAACCAAAGTGCATGTCGCGGCTATGCAAAAGCCAGTCAGTGCATACCTTTGCTGGAGTCCCACCCCTGCTGAACATTCCAGCTTAAACCAGCCTAAGATGGTCAAGCACTGTGTTTCTGACAGTCACCAGCTGACCACCCTATATAGTCAGCTAGTCCACCAGTTTGACCACCAGCTTACTCTGCCAGCTTAACCAGCTTTGACTAGCTTTGTCCAGCTAGAGACCAACTTTGACCAGCCACAGACCAGCTATGGCCAGGCAGAAGTATCGAAGACAAAACTTTAACCAGCTTACAATCCCAGCTGGTCTACGCTGGAACTTTCAGCAGGGACTTCATCTTGCTCTGGCGCTAGTGTGAGAGCCATTTTGTCAGGTGCGACCTTTTCCTTTTTTGGGAAGGGCGTCTGATTCTACCGTCGGTTTGTCATCACCTTCCTCCTTCCTCACAAGTAATGAGTTTTGGCAACAGCCTAAATGACCAGATCAGTTTCTGAATGAAAAAAAGAATGTGAGGAAACAAAAAAAACCTGCTTGCTGGAATAAGTTATTCAAAGATAAGGATAGAGTGCACTATGGTTAGATATTCTGTCATCCAATTAACAAGACAAAGAAAACCCAGTTTAGTGGAAAGCTCATTTAAGAAAAGAAGAATAAGAGATGAATAGTGACACATTCAGCTTTGGCAGTTGCACATTTTCTTCCGTGTGAAATCTAACAGACTCCCACTGTTCCTGCCAGCACAGGGAGTGCCTGTGGAGGGAGATACAAATCTCACGTTCGCTGGAGTGACACTTTGGGCCCTTTACTCGTTAAAAAGCGGGGTGGGGGGTGGTGGTTGGGGGGGGGGGGGGGGGGGGCAGACCTGTTGATGTTCTCTCCGTACTTGGTTGGGTGGGGGGGGGGGCAGACCTGTTGATCTTCTCTCCGTACTTGTTTGGGTGGGGGTGGTTGGGGGGGAGGACCTGTTGATGTTCTCTCGGAGGGTGGTTGGGGGGGGGGGGGGGGGCAGACCTGTTGATGTTCTCTCCATACTTGACGGTGCCGAAGAGGACCACCCCGGCGAAGGCGTAGCAGAGGAGGAGGAGGAACATGCCCACGATGATGAAGAAGCTCTTGTACATGCTGACCACCACTGTGAGCAGCAGCATCTTCAGCGTTACCTGAGGGGAGGGGGAATGGGGGTGTACAGATAGAACAGGTAAACAAACAAAAAAAATCACTTGACACATCAGACTCAAAATGTCAGAGTCAGCCTGAGGTCAGAGAACTGAGCTTGTAACCCAAAGGTTGCAGGTTCAATTCCCAGGTTAGACACTGCTGTTGAGAAAGGTACCTCTTTGGTGAACCAATGGGACACAAAGTACTGAAATAATAGATGGCCTAATTCTGCTATGAGACTACTTTCCTCTACAGTCTAAAAAACACAGGAAAACAGGCTAGTAGAGGTCTATCCATCCCTGGTTCTGGAGGGTGAATCTAATATTTTCAGGCTTGACTGTTCTATTTGAGCCCTGCACGGCTCTTACAGTGTTTACGGTTTACAGAGAGCAGGAAAGACTGCAGAGTTAAGCAGCCCTGAGAATGACGAAAGAGATGAGGATATCTGACGAATCGGACGCGGTTCTGAACGCCCCACCCCGCCCCCGCCCCCCCCCCGCTCACATACTCACATGCTTCCCGCAGATGGTGAAGAACCTGAAGACGATGACACAGGTGCCCATCATGTAGGTGTAGGCATTCTGCAGATCAGACCAGACAGAACAGGAGGCCTCTTCATTCCGGCTCACACTGCACTGACCATGTCAGCGACTTTCACTTCACTTCAATTCAATTCAATTTCATGTTCTATAGCGCTTTCTATAAAGGGCACTTTCTATAAAGGGCGCTGTCACAAAGCAGCCTTCCAGACATCCGGGCCTGAACCCCCCACCCCCCTCAAGAGCAGGCCTGGGGCGGCCGTGGCAGGGAAAATGACTGGACTAGAACCTGACTCAGAGGGGGAACCTGGAGCAGAACCTGACTCAGAGGGGGAACCCTGAGCAGAACCTGACACAGAGGGGGAACCCTGAGCAGAACCTGACTCAGAGGGGGAACCCGGAGCAGAACCTGACTCAGAGGGGGAACCCTGAGCAGAACCTGACTCAGAGGGGGAACCTGGAGCAGAACCTGACTCAGAGGGGGAACCCTGAGCAGAACCTGACTCAGAGGGGGAACCTGGAGCAGAACCTGACTCAGAGGGGGAACCCTGAGCAGAACCTGACTCAGAGGGGGAACCTGGAGCTGAACCTGACTCAGAGGGGGAACCCTGAGCAGAACCTGACTCAGAGGGGGAACCTGGAGCAGAACCTGACTCAGAGGGGGAACCCTGAGCAGAACCTGACTCAGAGGGGGAACCTGGAGCAGAACCTGACTCAGAGGGGGAACCCTGAGCAGAACCTGACTGGACCAGAACCTGAAGGGGGGCGCCCATCTGCCGCTGGCTGGCACTGGTGAAGTGCTCTGAGCGATCCCAGCTGACTGCTCTCCAAACCACTTCAGCCGGGCAGACGCGCTGCAGTTTAACGCGCACACTGGAGGAGCGTAACGCTGGGCTCACGGCACGCTACCAGGACGAGGCTTACCAGCAGAGCGAAGTGCAGGACGATCCATATCACCCCCAGGGAGGTCACCAGGAGGTCGTAGCGGTTCCTCCTGCTCTGCCAGTACCCGGCTGGCGACATGGCGATCAGTTTCATCGTCACCTGGACCGTCAATCAAAAATCTATCAAAGTGTATTTATATAGCGCATTTCAACCGTCACAATACGCTTCACAGACAACCCTGGCCTAAACCTCCCCACAGGAGCAAGCCTAAAGCAACAGTGGCAAGGAAAAACTCCCTGTGGCAGACCCATGGTAGAGCCCGCCTATTATCTTTGAAATGCAACCAATACTCTGTGAGAGAGCTAACAATATTTCCCACATTATTATCACTGTTTAAACACTTGATTAGCGAAGAAAATAATTCACTTTGAAACTTCAGAGTCAATCGCCAACCCTGCAGGTCTCTATAAGGATTTAGAGTCGTCAGAGCAACGGATTTCACCTCCAGTAGTTTTCTGCACTATCCCATGTCTATTTTGCTTTTGTGACCAACAGGAGAATCACACCAGCCTTACCTCCAGCACAAATATGAAGGTGAAGATCACTGACATGGTCGCCAGGGAAAACGTCACAGGGTCATCCACATCCCACTGAAACACATGCATTACATTACATTACATAACAGGCATTTAGCAGACGCTCTTATCCAGAGCGACGTACAACAAGTGCATTAGTTCCAGGTGCAGAGGTGCAAAAGAAACATACTAGAGCAAAGTAAAGATCGTAGTGCCAGAAGTGACCACATAGATCAGGACTCCAACCCTGTAGAGTAACCTGTTCAGCAAACAATCCTGCCAAGTACAAACTAGCACTGAAATCAATTTCCTAATCAGAATCAGAAAAACAATCCTGCCAAATAAAAACTAACATGCACACACACACGTCACATACACACAAAATCTAAATGTGGGTGAGCTTGAATGTTAAGTTGGGGCCTTGTTCAAGACTGAAATCTCTGATACCCATTGAGGATTTAAAACACACTGCAGTAAAACTATCACTTTTCTCACCTTAACTAAAAAAACTAGAACTTTTTTCAACTTAACTTAAAAAACTGCAACTTTCCTCACTTCAACTAAAGCAATGGGGACTTTCTCACCTTAACTGAAAAAATGGTGACTTCCACACCTAAACTGAAAAAATGGTGACTTTCCTCACCTTAACTGAAAAAACGGTGACTTTCTCACCTAAACTGAAAAACGGTGACTTTCCTCACCTTAATTGAAAAAATGGTGACTTTCTCACCTTGACTGAGAGCAGCACAGACTGCGCCAGGACCAGAACGGCGATGCCGCGCTTGAAGAAGGGGTGCTGAGTGATGTCATACATCTTGGCACGAAAGCCGCCATTTTCTGCAGAAAGTAATTACAGAAAGAGCAACACTTTCACATGGACGTTCACAAACTTAATTAAATCTTTAAACTCTGAACACTTTTCTAGTGGAAACAAATCACATTGTGAAGGCACCCAGTGTCCAAGACAGTACAGATACAGACAGTTTTGGAGATCTTGGATTTTGGACGGTAAGTGCATTGGCAGGCTAGAGCAAGACACAAACAGATACATCACAGAAGAGACATGGAATTAATATTCAAAATAAGGAAAGGGTCCAGTTAGAGACTTTACCTGTTTTTGTCGTTTCCCGGCTCAGCACCAAGACACTCCATAAGCTTGTATGAAGAAGAACTATACTTACAAAACCCTACTTTCATTTTTATAATTAACTGGAGCTTAACATTTATTTTAGGTTTCCTATGGAAAAAACTATATACAAGTAATAATAATTGCACTCATGGAGATATTTTCACTGGATGCTCAAGTACAAATTAGTGTGTGACCTCACCTGGGTGTTTGATGCACTGCCAGTAGCCTCAGATTTATATATTTTTAAAAACCACAGTAGGTGCCCTGAAGAATTTTCATAAAGGCCACTGGCTGACTTCATAAATATGAAGACTCACTGGGGGATCATATATAAAATAATCTGATAATGCAGTGCGTGAATCATCGCATATACCGGGTCAGGAGTGCTTCTCTCCAAGGGAAACTGAGGGAGTTTGGCATGGAGCTGCCGGTGTCAGTCTCCTTTTATCCCTGCCATATCGATCTGAGCCCAGAGCTCTTTCTCTTAGCGCAGCTACTCGTGTGGGCGCCAGACGTTTAAATCAGGATCCGAGTCTCCCGGCGGTTCTGTGGTCCGCAGCCGCCGTTTCCCGCCCCCGTCCGACTCAGCGCTGCGTTTATAACCGGCCTTCTCTCGCCGCTCCACCTCACCTTCGGCCCGGCGTTCTGAACCTCTCAGATTTCTCCGCCTCCGTAAATCGTTCCTTCTGAAACTGGTTTTCTGAGAACTTTGGCCTTCGCTGTCACACAAGTGCAGTATAAAAACAGCATGTCTGGTCCTCGCACCTCTGACACTCAAAATGACCCATCTGTCCACCCCAGAGACACCGTGGCAGAGTGCCACTTTAACCCTGTGACAGTGACTTCATATAATAACAGGAATCAGATGCCGAGGTTTTTGTGAGTGGGGGAAAAAAGCAGACACCCTATAAAACTCTGGCCAGGCCACATTTTAAGATTACAGTTTTATTACACATTGTGTCTACTGAGTGTTTTCATTTTTCTTTACTGGATGATAGCAATTATTTAAAGCTTTATTGACAGTAATAAATCCCTCACACTCTAAGCACAAATTCACGAATGAATAAATCTCCCCGCTGTATTAATTATGACTTTCCCGCAAGAACAGCTGGCACATTAATCTCCCTCAGACTCACACTGCTGTAATAATAACAGTCAGTAAAGCGGGTGCTGCTTTTTTACGGTGACCTGCTGGCTTCTGTAGAGAACTTACAGACATCACAGGCACCCACAGCCGTTAGCCCTGGGCCCTGGGCCGCTTGAGTAGGTACAGGACTGCGTACAGGCGGAGAGATCTTAACGTCAGAAGAGTCTTCTCCGTTAAATGGGTTTCCCACAAGATTCAGTCACACCAATGGCAGCTCACTAAACTCCTAAGAGGCTGAATCCGTGGTTCTGATACTCTCTAGAACAATCTACTATCTCAGTACCATTCAAATCAATCGGCTTATATATCACAACATACAACTGGCGACTCAATGGGACAGCATCCCTTCGTTTCGCCAAAGAATAAAACAGGGCACCTGACATCCGCGTACGCACGTGACCATTTCTACAGCTGAATATGACGATGTACGACTACAGAACTCGTATTCAGTCACGTAGTCAATACCACTTCTTTGCCCAGAGCTTCAACTTTAATCTTTTTTTTCCCAGTGCTTTCAGTTCTGCCTCCTGAGCAGTGAAAGTGCAGACAGTACACAGACTAGCCTGAGGCCTTTCATTAGACCACACCAGGAGAACGCATCTCACTGCACTCAGTGCCCTCAGCCACACCACCCCACCCGCAGCGAAGCCCTGCATCCAGCCACATCAGAGCTGCTTCAACATCGCATCAGAGCTGCTTCAACATCACATCAGAGCTGCTTCAACATCACATCAGAGCTGCTTCAACATCACATCAGAGCTGCTTCAACATCACATCAGAGCTGCTTCAACATCGCATCAGAGCTGCTTCAACATCACATCAGAGCTGCTTCAACATCACATCAGAGCTGCTTCAACATCACATCAGAGCTGCTTCAACATCGCATCAGAGCTGCTTCAACATCACATCAGAGCTGCTTCAACATCGCATCAGAGCTGCTTCAACATCACATCAGAGCTGCTTCAACATCGCATCAGAGCTGCTTCAACATCACATCAGAGCTGCTTCAACATCACATCAGAGCTGCTTCAACATCGCATCAGCGCTGCTTCAACATCACATCAGTGCTGCTTCAACATCGCATCAGAGCTGCTTCAACATCACATCAGAGCTGCTTCAACATCACATCAGAGCTGCTTCAACATCACATCAGCGCTGCCGGATTCACCAGCGCTGACTACACCACTGATTCTCCTGTTAGCCCAAGGAGTGGTACAAAGTAGTCTATGCAGCCTTCATTCGCTCTCTCTCGCTTTCCCCCTCTCTCTCGCCCCTCTCTCTCTCTCCTTCTCCATCTTTCTCTCCCTTCTCCATCTCTCTCTCCCCCCTCTCTCTCCTTCTCCATCTCTCTCATCCTCTCTCCTTCTCCATCTCTCTCTCCCCCCTCCTTCTACATCTCTCTCTCCCACTCTTCCCCTCTCTCTCTCTCCCTCCTCCCCTCTCTCTCTCTCTCCCCCACTCTTCCCCTCTCGCTCTCCTCTCTCTCTCTCTCCCTCCCTCCTCCCCTCTCTCTCTCTCTCTACCTCCTTCTTCGGTTCCTGCCATCCCCACAGCGCAACTCCAAACGCATCCCCCCTGCCACTCCAGCGGAGATAAATTGACACATCAGCGAAATGTACAGCTAGTCTGCCTCCACCCCCCCCCCCCAGGCTGGCTGTTATTATCTCCCTTTTCGCTGAAGAGCCGAGCGTTCGGCCGGATCTGCCGGAGGCTATAACCACCGCCGCGGCATTCCCATCACAGCCGCGCCCGGGCTTCCCGATTCCCACTTCCCCTTGCCGGCGTTCCTGCCATAGCTCTTCATGCCTTCATTACGGGAAATATGAATTCCAGAATTCTCTGTGTGTTAGAATTCTCAGTGGAACCACTGAGAGAATGAATGGGGAAATAATGCATCAATGAGACACTGAAGGAATCGGAGGCTTGTTCTTTTAGCGCAATGCAAGCATGCAGAGTCCAGAGCAGATGCAGCGCTGTGAGTCAAAAGCATATTTGTCTGAACATTACGCGCCTTGTCTGTTTACAGACACTTCACATCCGTGACACATACACATAACTGGTCTCTTAAACGGACAAATATGCGTAAGGAAATGGAAGATTCAAAACCATATTTTGAGTCATGCTTCAAATATTCTTTCTCCCTCTCGCAGATACACACACACACACACACACACACAAACACACTCACACACAAAGACACACACACTCTTTCTCTCTCTCCTGTCTCTCTCCCTCTTTTCCTCTCTCTCCCTCTCCCCCCTCTCTCCTCTCCCTTCTCTGTTTCTCTCTCTCCCTCCCTCCCTCTCTCTCTCTCTGCTGTAAACCTGTCTGTTCAGCATACTGCTCATCAGTCTTGGTGACTGTGCTGTCTCACTCAGACTGATGAGCGTGTGTGTGTGAGTGTGAGTGTGTGTGTGTGTGTGTGTGTGTGTGCGTGTGCGTGTGTGTGCGTGTGTATGTGTGCGTGTGTGTGTGTGTGTGCGTGTGTGTGCGTGTGTGTGTGTGTGCGTGCGTGTATGTGCGCGTGCGTGTGTGCGCGTGCGTGTGTGTGCGTGTGTATGTGTGCGTGTGTGTGTGCGTGTGTATGTGTGTGTGTGTGTGTGTGTGTGTGTGGGTCTCTCAGTGTCTCCCAGGTAACGCTCATTAACAGGACGGTGAGATGGGCACCTGATGCAAAGACAGAGACCGCGTCGGAACAAACAAACGGCTAATACACCCCCCCCCCCCCCCCCCCCCGGCCCCAGAGCTGTTCAGCAGGATCTTCACCTCCTTTCCAAGGGAAACTCAATCTGCTTCTCCAGCGCACGAGAAGGGGAAGCAGCGCTCCAACCAGCTGGTTCTCTCCGGTCACTCCAGACTCCAGACCGCACAGGCGGGTAGCCCTCTGGCGAGCGCGAGCGCTTGTTGACCATCATGATTAATTTCAAGGCCCCGTGAAATGACCTCACCCGTACTACAATGGACCCGTACTACAATGGACCGGTTAACCTTTGAGATCTGCATCAACACCCATTAAACTCCACTGAGAGGCCATTTAACATTATAGCACACAGACACATCTCTAAAGAGTGATGACATTATCTGTGTGAGAGGCCATGAGACTATATGATATTATCATATATCATATAAGACCACCAAGCATGAAGAAATGAGACAAGGGCTATCACATAAAGGTTTAAAACCTGTGTCATTTGTTTGAGTGGGTTTTTGGGAGGTTGTAGCACACTCACCTTGCGGGGGGGCAGGTGGAGCGGTTGAGCGGGTTGTAGCTCACTCACCTGGGCAGGGGGGGCAGGGGGAGGGGTGCAGCAGGTTTTTGGGAGGCCCTGCTGTAGTACTCACCTGGGCTGGGGGGCAGGTGGAGCGGGCTGTAGCTCACTCACCTGGGCTGGGGGGCAGGTGGAGCGGGCTGTAGCTCACTCACCTGGGCGGGGGGGCAGGGGGCTGTAGTACTCACCTGGGCGGGGGGGCAGGTGCAGCGGTTGGGCTATCTTCAGTCTGCTCTTCAGGTCCTCCCATCTCCGCTGGTCGACCGTGAGCAGAGCTGTGCCCTGGGGATGCAGACACACTGAGCTTCCTCACAGGCCTCTCCAGCCAATCAGGGACATTACAGCACACTGCAGCCACTTAGCAGACGCTCTCATCCAGAGTGACCTGCACAGGTTTAGCATTTTAAACATACAGCTTTAATGAACATGAACAGTCTTCAGGGAATTGAACCTGTAAGCTTTAGGTTCCCTAACCTTCACACTACACTGCACTGCATCACCAACCGTGCCATGACAACATCAGGGGCGTGTCCAATGGGGCGGCTCTGGCCACCTCTGGATTCCGCCCACGGGCTCACACATCCCGCCTACCTTGTTCTCGTTGAAGTTGGCGATGACCACGCCCACGAACAGGGTGAGGCCGATCATGCAGCCGAGGAAGACGAAGACGTGGATGTAGATGCCGTGTATCTGCAGCGGGCGACAGACGTTACAGTACGTTACATTACAGGCATTTAGCAGACGCTCTCATCCAGAGCGACTTACATAATTTCTTACACAGCATTTACACTGCATCCATTCATACAGCTGGATATATACTGAAGCAATGCAGGTTAATCACCTTGCTGAAGGGTGCAACGGCAGTGTCCTACCTGGGATCCGAACCTGCGACCTTTAGGCTTCAAGACCAGCTCCTTACCCATTATACTACACTGCTGCCTATCCAGCTACGGCCTCAGGGGGGGTCTCGGGGGGGGGGGGGGGGGGGGAGGGCAGCGTACCGGTCCCACGCGGTGGATGATGACGTCCCGAACCTCCACCCAGCCCTTCAGCGACAGCACCTCGAACAGCGCCAGCATGGCGTTGCCCACGTTGTCGAAGTTAAAATTCCGCGGGTTGGCCCTGGGGCGAGAGAGAGAGAGAGAGAGAGAGAGTGAGGGGGGGAGAGAGAGAGAGAGAGAGAGAGTGAGCGGGGGGAGAGAGTGAGAGAGAGAGAGTGAGGGGGGGGGGAGAGGGAGAGAGAGAGAGAGAGAGAGAAAGGGAGAGAGAGAGTGAGTGAGAAAGAGAGAGGGAGAGAGAGAGGCGGGACTCGCTGACTCACACAGACACGGCTGGAGAAAGGTGAAGACAAAGCGTTTAAAAAGGGAAAACTTTCTGTCCCCTGATATCATAAAATAAAGTATTTTTTAATAGAACTGGGGCTGTAATCAAGGCCTGGCGAGGGGGTCAGAGTAATTCATTCCTCTCCCCCCCCCTTTCCAGTCTGGCCCCCTGCATACCAATGACCACCCATCCTCAGACGAATGCCTCCAGAGGGAGCCGTTTAAATGCAGCTTATTTCCCCATCCTCTTCTGACAGTGGAAACAGAGCATCCTCAGACCCTTCCGCGAGGAATGGGGGGGGGTGTGGGTGGGGGGGGGGGGCGGCGTTTGGTGTTGTACGCGGACGGCACGTCGCCCTGATCGGACGCCGGCGAGGCTCTCTCGGGGGCTTATGGGAGCACGCAGACGGGCTGATGGATGGAGGCGCTCGGTGACTCAGCCAAATTCGCCGCCGTCTCTCTGGAAACGGCGGAATGCGCCGCTAACTCCGCTATCCCCCCCACGCGCGCGCGCGAAAGGAGGATCGCGGGGGCCCAGAAAAACCCAACACACTGCTCGTCAGCTCCCTACCGGTACCCCCCCCCCCCCCCCCGTTCACTTCGGTACAGAAACGCTTTAAAGGGTTTTGGAAGGAGACGGTGAAGACCAGCTCACCAGACCCGCGGCACCCAGAAGCCCGGCTTCTTCTCCCCCGCCTTCAGCTTCAGGTTCAGGTTTTTGGAGACGCTGACGTTGATCCGGAATATTCCGTGACAGTCCCTCTGCGGTAGAGACGGACAGAGAGCGCCAGGTCACATGACGCTTCAGCCGCGGCGGGTTGGCGAGCACGCGCGCGGTGCGTAGGCACGGCGACCCGCTCCTACCCGCTCGTCGATGTGAGGGTCGTTGCACTTGGCGAGCTTTCCGGCGAAGAGCTGAACTCCGAAGCTGGCGAAGACCAGCATGAGGGTGAGGAGGAGGATGGAGACCTGCGGGGAGCAGCCACAGACGCCATTAAACGCCAGTAAAGCTCGCTGCACCTCACTCACACTGGCTTTAACAGAGGCACTCTTTATCTGCAAAGTGTTTTAAAACGTTATTAAACTATCCAAGGCAGGTAAGCTTCTCCATGCAGCCTCAGCCCACCAGTGCAGTTAGTCATGCTAATTAGCCCTGTCATGTATATGTGTGTTTGTGTGTGTGTGTGTGTGTGTAAGCGCGCGTGTGTGAGTGTGTGTGCCCACGTGCGTGTAAACGTGTACGCATATCCAGTGTGTGAGTGTGTGTGTGTGTGTAAACGTGTACGCGTATCCAGTGTGTGTGTGCGTGCGTGCGTGTGCGTGTGTGAGTGCGTGCGTGCGTGTGTGTGTGTGTGTGCATGTGTGTGCGTGTGTGTGTGTGTGAGAGAGTGTGTGTGTGTGTACGCGTATCCAGTGTGTGTGTGTGTGTGTGTGCATGTGTGTGCGTGTGTGTGTGTGTGTGAGAGAGTGTATGTGTGTAAACGCGTATCCAGCGTGCGTCTCTCACCAGGAAGATCTCCTTGAAGCCCTTGAGGACCTCACGCACCACCTTCCTCATCTGGGGCACCAGCTTGAAGATGCGCAGCGGCCGCAGGCAGCGCAGCATCATCAGCAGCTGCGCCCCTGACTCAGGCGGGACGTTCGCCGGGAGCCAGCACAGGAAGATCAGACTCACCTGGGGGGGGGGGGGGGGGGGGAGAGGGGGAGGGGGGAGAGAGGGAGAGGGGGGGGAGAGAGGGAGAGAGAGACAGAGAGAGAGAGGGGGAGAGAGAGAGAGAGAGGGGGAGAGAGGGAGAGAGTGAGAGAGGGAGAGAAGGAGAGAAGGAGAGAGAGACGGGGGGGGGGGGGGGGGGGCGGGAGAGTGCCAGTGTGTGAGACACGCCCATCGCCTCCTACAGGTACAGGCAGGTAGAGACACAGCCGGCGTTGCTCTTACTAAGTATATGAAGATGTCCATGACCCCTCCGAAGTCCCGGATGACAGCTGTCGGGGTGAAGAAGAGGCCGTCGGCCATGATCTTCAGGTTGAGCTCGATGCTCATGAAGATGACGAAGACGTACTCTCCGATCTACAGGTCACAGAAACACAGAAATGACGTTAAACTCGTCCGAGATCGGATGCCAGCTGGTAAATTTCTGCTCTGTTTCTTTGAGAAAACTGAAATGAGTGTGAAATGGAAATTGACAATGCCGAACACAAAGCTGCCATGAATGTACCAGTTTGGTAAAAGATTTGTGTGTGTCTTAAATTATGTTAAAAAAACAAAGCTTTGTTAAGTTCACAAACTACAAATGTGACTGTGAACGAGTAAACTATGTTACTTAGAGGGGTTGTGCATGTTGCCTAGCACCGGCAAGATGTAGAGCTTGATTGGTGGAAGGGGAAACATGGGGTTTGAAATGCACTGGAACAGTCAGCAGTAAACTCCCTTGTTTACCTGAAGGGTGGGGACCTGCATGACCCTGGTGAAGGGAGACTCAAACATCATGGAGATGCAGGAGCAGATGGTGACCACTATCATCACCCAGTCCAGATAGGTGACCAGGCCCAGGAGATCGCTGAGGAACACACACACAGTCACTACGACAGATACGCAGACAACACTCGTGCACAGTCATTACTCATAAACACAGCCATCACTCAATCACAGCACTCAAACACATTCAACACTCATAAACAGTCAGCTCTCAAAACAGTCTGTATTCATAAACACAGTCCCCACTCAAACACAGTCAGCACTCAAAACACAGTCCCCACTCAAACACAGTCAGCTCTCAAACACAGCACTCATACATTTTCAACACTCAAAAACAGTCAGCTCTCAAAACAGTCTGTATTCATAAACACAGTCAGTAATCAAACTCAGTCATCACTCAAACACAGTCAACACTCACAAACACAGTCAGCTCTCATGAACAGTCAGCTCACAAACACAGTCAGCACTCAAAAACACAGTCCCCACTCAAACACAGTCAGCTCTCACAAACACAGTCAGCACTCAAAAACACAGGCCCCCCTCAAACACAGTCAGCTCTCAAACACAGTCAGCACTCAAAAACACAGTCTCCACTCAAACACAGTCAGCTCACAAACACAGTCAGCACTCAAAAACACAGTCCCCCCTCAAACACAGTCAGCACTCACAAACACAGTCAGCTCTCAAACACAGTCAGCACTCAAAAACACAGTCCCCACTCAAACACAGTCCCCACTCAAACACAGTCAGCTCTCAAACACAGTCACAGTGTGAGACATTTTCAGAGTCCTGGCTTCTTACGGAGAGCCCTTCAATCTCAGCTTGTCTAAGGCGCTGTAATTAGCAGTCTTATATAAGACTGACCCGATTTCACGCTCTGCTGCGAAAAACATCATTTCTTCCTCTCGCACACGGCCACACAACAGAGCCCCCGTCAGCTCATCAGAGGAGGGCGGCTTCTATTTAAGCTCCCCGGCACACAGTAACGCTAATGACAACCCTTTCAGGCTGATTCTCACATTCAAGGGCTCCATGCTACATGTAATCTGATGCAATTTTGTGTCAAAGGGTGATTTTACAGCACTGCAAGTCCTCTGTTCTTGCTCATTTCTTTATTCCAGTGAATTCAGTAATGCACCGACGCCACGTTAGCCAGCCTTCACCCGGAGGTTTGCATTAGCTGTGATTTAGCGTGCATCGCTACGTCAGTTTGACGACCGGCAACAGCCAAAATGGACGTACACAAATCTGTCAATAACACAATGACAGATTAATGGTAGATAACTGTGACGTAAAATGCCCAAATGAAATAAACCAGGTGTACATATCGACACACAGAAAAAACACGATTCAAAAACTCACTACAACTGATGATACTTTGTGTTCTTCACCGCTCCTGTTATTGGGTCTGTTTTTGACCTGCATACAAAAGCACATTATTAGCATATTTCCCATGATGCACAAGTAATGAGCGAATTATGAAAGCAGGCCCTGAACATGCCGTTTGACAGAAAAGGAGCAGAGCGGTAATTCACCCGCGACTCAATTCCAGGTTCACTGACACTCAATCAGCTTCGAGCCCGGGCTCATTTTGAAACGAGTGATTCATGTGCAGGTAGTTTAAATAAATTACACCAACCGCCGTTTCTTTGACCGAGTTTATTATCCGACCGTCATCTTTAAAGAGACAGTTCACTTTCTGGAGTTTTTTAAAGTATTATATCAAGTTTAGTGTACAATCAATGTTATGAGGATGAACATATGAAGAAATACATTTTATAGTGCTTCTTCACAGCTCATAGTAAACATAAATATCAGTTTTTATATTGCGCTGGTTCTTCCCTTGAGTGCAATAGTCTAGAAGAATAATCTGGCAATACACACATGTATAACCTCTGAAGGTGTAATGTTACTGCACGTGCTGCTCTAGAGTAACTTGAAGTGTA
>CM077298.1:36123989-36144407 GCA_039654925.1 Anguilla pacifica | reverse complement strand
GCCGTGCATTATCTTTCTGTGTCGACTGCGCGCCTCCAGCAAAGAGTGCAAACACTCAGAGACCGTCGGTGCAGTGTGACCACTTCCTCAGAAAGTTGGGGACAGATGGCTCCTCATCAGTGCCAGTGAGACCCCCCCCACACACCCCAAAAAACCCCCTGTTGTTGGCTGACTCCAGAGCGCCCGTCGGCCTGGTGTACTCCTGGCTTAAGGAGGAGCTCAGACACATCCGCCCGTCCTCCAGAGCCGGCTTCTCTTCACACGCACAGGTACAGCAGCCAGGTGGGACAGGGGATGTGTTCACTCAGGAAACATCCCTCAGTCCTGTGTGCTGAGTCACTTTCCAGCAGCGTAAAGCCTCAGCTTTATTCCAGTGTGGAACAGCCTGCCAGGTCACGTAGTAGAGGCAGAAACTCTGGGGATTTTCAAGACTAGGCTTGATACGGTGTCAGATACTATCTAGCCTGTAGGTAATCAGAGCACTAATTAAGTCAGGAAAATGGCGAGGATTTTTGGGATGAATGGCCTGTTCTCATTGTTATGTTACGTTATTTTAAACCGCTGCACTAAATAGCTGCACATTCACCAGGAGCTAATCGTGCGTTGTGATGTCACTGGAACAAAGAGCAGCATCAGTCAGCGATGTCTAAATAAACCGGAGGTCCAAACATGGCGTGCACTTGATTACTGACACTTCACAACGCATTCTCCATTTACTTCAACATTCTGAGAACCTCATAAGCAGTAATTAGCTTATATAATTCCCTAAGATTAATTAACTGTCACTTGCTGAAGTTCAAAGGCAACTCCTACCTCTTTTTAATTATTATTTGCTTTTAAAGTCCCTGTCATTTCCCCCCCAAGACCTGTGATTTCCTAAATTAAGCATGCAGCAGCAGCAGCAGCAGAGATTGCGGATAAAATGCATCATCCCGTCCCAACAAAAACAAAAAAACGGTCCCTGGACTTAATTCAGTTTTCAGGATTTTTTTTTTTGGGGCTTTTTTCAGGGTTTCCTAGGAGCCGAACGAGGGTTCAGCGTGGGCGAGCGCTGGTCTCACTTCCTGCGAGGGCGCTGAGCCGCGAGCCGTTGGCCGGGGAAGCGGGTAAACGCGGTTACCTCCAGGGGTTTGGAGGGCCGCACCGGGGGAGCGCGGGCTGCTGCACGCACAGCTTCGGTCTGCAGCGCCCCTTCAGGGTCCCCACAGCGCCCCTTCAGGGTCCCCACAGCGCCCCTTCAGGGTCCCCGCAGCGGCGGTATCAACGGGTCCCGCGGAGAAACAGGCGTAACGAGATTTGGGCTAACGAGGGAGCGCTCGGGTTCGAAGAGCTCAGCCACGAGCCGAGCGTCGGCCGGCGGAGAAACCGCCATGTCGCGAGTGCTCCTGGTCTGCACTCCCAGGCGTTATTCGTCACCGCTCAAGGCCTTACTGTGCGGTTCTGCGGGTTTGCACACCGACATTACCCGCAGTCTTACGGGTTTAATCACACCGGGGCGGCTAACAGGCGAGCGCAGCGGTGCTCCATCTTCCCTATTCCCCTGCCGTGTCGCTGCAAAGTGCTGCCGCAGCACCTGGCCGGCCTACCTCGCCTAACAATGGACGTGAATCAACAGGGGATGAGCATGAAAGTTCCAGAATAGAATAGAGAACATCACTATATTACATCAGGGTTTCACATACTTTTTTTCCCCGGTCAGGGCCGCCTTTGATAATGGGAAATTCTTTTAAGCCTGAGAACAATTTTTCATTAGGAAGCCATTTTGTTTTTGGTTTCTAACTGACTTTTTTTTCCTTCGACCCTCCGTCTGCCTCCCTGTTGTCTCTCTGCACCACCCCTAGGGGGCGCACCCCCCCCCCATCCCCCCACTTTGGCAACCGCTTATATAACACACACAACAGAAGGGGACATGAGGAAGAACGCGCGAGGAAGCCTTACCCGGGGGAACGTGGTGAAGCGGTCCAGCTCCTCCACGAAGCAGAACATCTGGAGGCTGATGGCGGACATGACAATGAGCAGGCTGGCCGTGAACACCACCAGGCTGCCCAGCTTCTTCCCGGGCCCAAAGATCTTATACACAAAGTCCTCCAGGGCCGGGGAGATCTTTATCAGGCGCACCACCCGCAACACCTGCCGACAGGAAGAAGACTGATGAGAAAAGGCTGCTTACTTCCTGTCCTTCCAGCAGAAGTTTCACTTTTATTTTTACACTTTCGTTCCAACTCAGGTCATACTTACCCGAAGCACCTTTTAACATCTGTAATCAAAAACTCTTCAGGAGCAGGAGCAGACAACACTGATTTTGCGATTTACATGAACGAGTCACATCTGCACATGCTCAGAAGATGTCTTGCATAGAGGCATCACAGAGGTCCTGCTCAGGATGATGATTAAAATGAAACCAGCTCTCACTAGCTACAGTGCTTGTCTCATGTCCATTCCTGTTGATTTAAATTCTGCCCAGCTCCTGTACCTACGGTATATTGGATGTGCATGTTCCAATTTAGTTTATTAACCATATGTCAATAGAAAAGCTGCACAGAATCTCCCTTATTTCCAACTAGCAATCCCACATACCTATACCAACATATGGGGCAGTGTTTCCAACACACAGCTATTCTTACCAAGTGTAAAGAGTGTCACATTTATTTTATTGTTTATGCCTATTTAAAATACGGTATCACCAGAACTGGCTGTAAGATCAGGTAGCACCTAGAATTGTGAAACATAGCACATCACTGGTCTGTTTTATTAGACCGTATTCTGCAATTTTACAAAATGCTGGTAGTTTATTAGATTAACAAGACTGCGACAGACTATGTTATTGACCGCCGCATCCTGCAATGCAATACAGTATTCCCATTTTATATTCACATGCTGAAGAATCTAATTTGTTAGAAGTCGTAAATATGTTATAGTGTATTTAACTTTGCCACTGGGGATCTACGCTTGTGTGCACCCAGCCCGTGGCGGGCAGGAGAAGCGGGGGGGCGGGGGGGGGGCACCGTGCCGCAGGGAACAGGATGGCATAGCGGGCACTGAACCCGTGGCACTGCCATAAACACACCGGAGATAAACAATCGGAAAAAAAGACCCTTATTGAGAGATATAAAACTCCTCCTCGTCCAGCGGCGTGACTCTGAATAAAATAAAAGAGCGTCGTATGAGAAGCCATCCATTTCGCCGCCGTCAGAAGGAAAACATCGATCCCCGCTCCTCTGAAACAGCGGTGCTGTATATCCTGTTGCCATTTGCACACTGTCCGGATCGCACCGGGTGACAGAGGGTTTCCCGGGACGGCAATGCGTCTTGGTCAGGGTCGTCATCAAAGGCGGAGAATGAGTATCGATTTTCACATCGAGCGCCAGTCCACCGGTCTCGAGCAGCGATTCCACTGATCCCAGGCAAACCAGCAAGGCACAGGAGGGGAAGACCCTGCTGACAGAAACCCAGCTCTCCTCAGCCACGCTACAGCGTGTCGGGCACGTTTAAGAGGGCGCTGCCAACCGTGGCTGGTCAGGGTTCAGTTCCAGCCTGGCAGGGCGTGCCACTGCGCTCAAAACGCACGCTCAAACTTAAAAGTATAACGCCAGGGCTGTCCAATCTTATCCGAAAAGCGCCAGTATGGGTGCAGGATTTTTCTTCTAGCCTAGAAATAAGACTCATTTAAGACCATGGTTACCATTATTAGAAAAAGGTGTAGCAGTGGTGGGTTATAACAAAAACCTGCACCCACACCAGCCCTTTTCCCGATAAGTTTGGACACCCCTGCTTAACGCACACACACACACACGCACACATACACAGTGTCCCTCCTACGATTCTTCCATTGCTACCACCCACACACACATTCAAATTTCTATATTTCACCATGGAAATTCAGAACAGTTCCAGGATCATCATTGGTTAAGGTTCTCTAAAGATGCTCAGAAGCCCAGCTCCTACGTTTGCACAGCGTCTGCCTCTCTCAGAAGCTGAGGCTGGTGTTAAACCAGGACAGCAGCGGGGCTGTCAGGGCAGGAAGGCTCCCTCCTCCGGGCCCTGTCCATCTCCATCTCCATCACCGCTCTTCTGAACGCACTTAGTCTGCCGCACGCCTCTGTGTTTGGCTTCACGTCTCGCCCATTGATCTCCAACTCCGCTCCTCAGACGTGGTCTGTCTGCTAATTGTGGCCCAGAGGGGGGGGGGGGGGGGTAGATTTGGGGGCTGGAGGGTGGGGGGGGGGGGGGGTGGGTGCTCCATTAGACATTCCAGACACGTCGTTGAGATTCGAGAAACGCACATATTATGACCGAGCATCGTCCGCGTTCCTGACAGGCGTCTCGATTGTGCCATTTTTTAACCAAACTGGACGGCAGTAGGCTACGTCTGACCTTTAGCAGGGAAAAGCCACACATTAACGCTTCCCCCTGCAAGCCGGCAAAGACATCTAAAGCAGCCGTTTCAAAGGAAAACAAGTCTGGCCCTGCTCAACCCTTTCAGCCGACGAGAAGGAACAGGAAGTGACCGCCGCTTGGCCGCTCCCGCTCACGGAGAGCGCGATTGGAGGAGCATGATTGGAGGAGTGCGATTGGAGGAGAGCGATTGGAGGAGCGTGACTGGAGGAGAGCGATTGGAGGAGCGTGATTGGAGGAGCGCCATTAGACGGGGGGAGCTCGGAGAGATCCGCGCAGTTTAAAAAGAGATGAAAAGATGGCTATTTTGGGAGCGGAGCTCTGGGGGAAGGACAGGGAGCACGGATCAGGGAGAATCTGACGATCAGCAGTCCAGACGGGATATGAAACGGGACCAGAGGGGATCAGCGCCGGACGCCGGGCTGATCCCCTCTGAGGGGGATCAGCCCTCTGAGCCACCGAGTTTTCTCCGAATATTTTTTTAGTTTATCAAAGCTGGGCCATACAGGCCCAAAACTTTTCTCGGAGATTAAAGAACTCAGAAAGGCAATTTGTCAACACGTCGCTCGAGCAAGCGGGGGAAGAGGCGCACGGCGCACTGAAGAGGCCCCGGACGTTTGAGGAAGAGACGGTCTCTTTTGTTATTTACAATGAACTCTGGGCCGGCTCGACAAAAGGAAGAAGCCGCCCGTTTCTGCCGAGCGACGGCTCTCGCCGAAGCTCCCTGTTTGCAGCCGAACTCGACCGGACGCCGATCTGCGCAGATTGCTCCATAATCTGCGCTCCGCCGATGAACGGGCCGGAAAATTGGAAGCGAAATAAAGAACCGGTTATTTTGGCAATTTTTTTTGATGTTTCTGCTGAACAACAGCAGCTCTCAGCAGCTCTCAGCGGCTTTGAAAAGTAAAAGCCGCAGGAAAAATGACACCCAAAAGAACTTTCCAGAACAGAATGCAGGGGAGCTGAAAGTTGACATTTGGAGGGGGGGGGGGGGGAGTCTTGAGTCACACAGTCACACACAGCTCTGATTTACGGGGGGGTGGATCTGTTTACCCGGGAGGATAACAACACAAGGACTTCGTTTTCAAAATAAAACTGAAAGCACGAGGGACAATTAGCGAGGCAAAGGGGTAACAAATGGGCCTCACTGATGCCACCACATCAAACACCTACTTTGAATCCTCAGCCGGAGATGAACTGGGATTTTCTGGTCGTCCTGTTCTTTCTGCCGGTCCCCTTGCACCCCCGCTCCCCACATCACTCAGTGCACAGGTGTTATTTCTAAACAGGCAGGTGGACGGGCCTCTATCATTAAGGCTTCAATCAAAGCTGATTGCCTTTAAAGGACCCCCGGGTTTTCACAAACAGGCCCTGATTGAAGTTTTGCCCCCGCCATCTTGTAAGCAAGAACTGAATGTGCTTAATGAACATATAAAAAGGCTGCGTGTGAATTAAGTCTCAGATGTAACCGTGCCTGACAAATATAGAACTGGTGGGGGGTGGGGTGGGGGTGGAGGTGGGGTGGGGTGGGGGTGGGGGTGGGGTGGGGGGGGGGGGAGATTATTCAAATCAATGCCACAGCTCTGTGCTCTGTGTGGCAGGCAAAAACAAAACTATCTGCACTTCATAGGGAGAGGGTAAAATTGAACTGAAATCTTAATATCCAACCCTTAAAAAAAACATATTTAAACAGCCATCATTCAAGAATCAGCCATACACAGTTTATAGGGAGAAATAAAAAATGGGTATTTTCTCATCTCGTTTTATTTTATTTTTTACTGTTGCCATAACTACCCTTCACAATTTCTGTACACTCAAAGAGATCGATAGTTGACCAATATTCATTTAACTGATTATCACACACACATTTCACCCACTAGTGTTTTCACACATTGTATATAGATTTCACACCAGGCGGGCCAGTGGAGGACGGGCTCCCTCTCTATAGCTCGTGCCCTCCCGAAATGTCCTTATATTGGGGAGTCTATTCTCACCAGCTGTGGAGTGTTTTTCTTTCCAGTGGGGACTTTATAAATCAGGTACCAGCTTTTCGGGCGTTTAGGCCTTGGTTTCGGCCCTGAGTTCTGTCTGTTTACTCTGTAAAGTGTCTCTGTGACAGCGTCTCTGTAAAGGTGCTACACAAAAATAACTGAATCTGAAGTGAATCGAGTAGTTATGGGGTCCCGCCTCCAGCCTAGGACATGAAAACAGGATTCAGAAGCAGAAGCTACAACCGCCTCACACTACTAATCGTACATGCAGTACACAAACGTTACCACACATCACTGGTGTCTGGCAGACGCTCTAATCCAGAGAGACTAACAATGAGAAGACAAGTGCATAAACCGGGGTTCAGAGACACAGTAAACCCAGGTAAACACTCAGAAACAACGAACGCGAAAACCCAGTAAACCAGTTAAGCCTGTTAGGGAAACACCTCATCCTGTCAACCACCAACACACACCAGACGACAGCGCATGCACGGCGACCTCCAGAGTCAGGCGTACAGTACGTTTGCCCCGTCGTGCAATCCGAACAGAATCTGCAAGACGGCACAGTTCTACAGCGTATCCATGAGGCGCAGAGCTTCCAGCACACAAATAAAATGACCGCGAGACCGTGATGGGATGGGATGGGGTGGGAGAGACGGTCGCAATCCGTCAGAAACACGCATCAGCCAGAACGGGCGTTCGGTACACGGGCCGTCTGTCGGAGCTAACAAACCGCACGCGCCAACCTCAGCGAAACTACCGTCCCCCTTTCTGTGAGGGCAACACCAAACGAGCGGCATCGCCGCGGAGACGCTCGCGAGGTTACCCCGCTTTCTTTATCACGTCTGCGCCTCGCGATTCGCTTTATTGTGACATCATCCTGCTGCTTACGGCCCCTGCGTTCACGGTGATAAATAACCCTTCATTTTTTTTGTTGTTGCATCGGCGTGGTAACGCTGTGTGGAGTGCTCTCCTCCGTGCTTCCGTGTCACAGCGCCCCCCGTCTGTCAGCCTGTCTAACGTCATCCCGGCTAAATGCTTCTCAGAGCGCCCGAGGACAGGAAGGGCTTTTGTGTGCGGAGATTTAAGTGCAGGTATGGAGGCACTGTTCTCTCTGTTCCATATCTGACAGGCTCCACATTTATTTAACCGAATACATTCATTTTTTTTTTTCCATTTTTATTTTAAGATTTCCTGTTCCTTTCTTCGCCTTATGTTACCCTGATTGCCTGTCGAGCACCTTGCATTTCCATCACCTCAACGCGGCTGATTCTCTCTCTCTCTCTCTCTCACCTACAGCGCTGAACATATTCATCCATCACATAAAGAACACAGAAAATAAACCATTTCTGCCACCGCTGTTTTTGTGATTCCACAACTGTATTAATGGATGAATTAACATTTATAATTCTCAAAGATGCTGGTGGAAAAATAACCCTGTGGCAAAATTAAGTGAACAGATATCTTCCACGATGGTGACGCTCTTCCGATCCACAGCGATTCGCTCAGCCGTAGGGAGACGGACCGCAGTAGTTCCCGTCAAGACTTCTCATAAAAAACCGTGGACGAGAACAACAGGTGATTCCTTTCTCACTCACCGATTGGCTCCTATTGGCACCATGGCAACCAGCGCAGTCTCCCATTACCCATGATGCCCACGTGATTGGTAACACATGCTACAAAACAGGTGCCGTTTTTTTCACGCTAATTCCTTCCAGAGGCTCGGAGGGACCGAACTGAATTTGACATTTAAAGAAATCGCGAGGCCAACGGTGCAGCTCCTTTTTTTGATGTGAAATGACCGCAGAAAAACGTAAAAGTAACCAGCCAGCACCTGCAGGCGAACGCAGAAAAAACACAATCTGTTTCTCTTAAACACCGGCAATTCAGTGTTGGCGATTACAGACAATCCACCGACAACAAAGAAGAAGAAAACGTACGTTACAACAGTTAGAGGTTAACAAAAGATCTGAGGCCTGCTTTTCATCATCTTTGAACTCTCAATTTTCCCCCTTTCTTTTGAACGTTCACAAAATGTGTGAAAAGTGTTTGTTTGGGGAAAAAAATAACAGACATCTGAACATTCAAAAAGAAAATGAACATGGCCAAAGAAACAAACAAAATGAACAAGCAATATCTGTTTCTAACAACACAAGATTTCTCTCAAGCTGTGAATCAATATTGGTATCCTCACACAAAACTTTTCATTGCGTCAAAGCAAGTCCGTCTAGACAAACTGAAAAGAGGCAAGTTAAGAATTCATTTTAAGTGTAGGAAACAACATAAACAGACTGCTGTACCAAGCATCACTAAAGATTCACCAGTAAATCTCTCTTCATTAAAAGATATACTTTTGAATAGGAGTATATTCTTCATTATTAAGACCTTGTTCATCTGCAGAACCCAGCGGGATAGGAGAATTCTGCAAGTGCTCCTTGCATTTTTGGCTTTAGACAAAACCCAGAACACAGAACATGGGGCCCCCACACTGCCATGGTGTGAGTTTCCATGGGTTCCATGGGTTCCACAGCAGAGACATTAAAAGAGGCGAGAGAGAGAGAGAGAGGGTCGTACCTGGAAGTAGGTGAACTGGGAGTGGTAGAGGTCGGGGTAGATGGGGGGGAGAGAGAGAGAGAGAGAGAGAGAGAGAGAGAGAGAGAGAGAGAGGGAGGAGTCGTACCTGGAAGTAGGTGAACTGGGAGTGGTAGAGATCAGGGTAGATGTGCAAGGTGGTCCCCACCACCAGCAGAGACTCAAACTTGTGCAGAGAGGAGCTGATGTAGCCAGTGAAGCCCAGGCACCAGATCTTCAGGAGGGCCTCCAGGTCAAACAGCACAGTGAAGGCCACCTGGGAGGGGGGGGGGGTGTGTGTGGAGTGGGGGGGCAGCGGAGAGAGACGGAGTCAAACCCAGGACTCTTCCCCCCCCCGACTGCAAACCACTCTTCTCTCTGACCCCATGACCTCCAGGTTGGATATGACACTCATGGATTATGAACAGGGAGGAAGACATGTTACCAAATTTCTCCAAAGGTGTGTTCACAAAAAAAAAATAAACACGACTTCCATTACATCAAAGTTTAGGGTAAAAACTGAGTCTACATCACCTTATTTTCTTCTTGACCAAAATGTTCCTCCTGATTAAGGCTAATCACACCAAACACGCTCCACCACAAACCTCCCTGTTCCTATTACTGTGCTTGTATCAGGCTAAATCATATTATTTGTACTTTGGACTATGAAGGTTTTTTAAATGGGCTCCATTGAAAGCTGTGGGAACCTTGGCATGCTCCCGAAATGGCTGACAGTGCTACAGGGAGAGACGGTGACAAAGTTAATATTCACCCAGAAGCAACTAATATCGCTCCACCCTCATTATATAGCTGACAAAGTACATTTTCCACCAGAACTTGGGGAACCACTGGAACAGCCAGAATCTGTAGTTATAAATATTACTGACCACCTTGTGGCAAGCACCCAATGATGATGCAAAGCTTAGTGGTGCTGCATAGGCATAAAGAGGTTTTGTTTCTTGCCAGAAGGAACATTTCTGGTAACCAGTTTTTCCTGCACTTCCTCCCAATATGAACGTGAGTGTGTGTGTATATATGTGTATATTCATGCTCACTACAACCAGGGCGGCAGTGTAGTATAATGGATAAGGAGCTGGTCTTGTAACCTAAAGGTCCCAGGTTCAATTCCCGAGTAAGACACTGCCGTTGTACCCTTAAGCAAGGTGCTTAATTTGCACTGCTTCAGTATATATCCAGCTCTATAAATGGATGCAATGTGAATGCTGTGTAGAATGCTGTGTGAATGCTGTGTAGAATGCTGTGTAGAATGTGTGAATCGTTCTGGATAAGAGCATCTGCGTAATGTAATGTAATGCAACCACCACCTCCCTGTCAATCCAGGACAGGAAGTGGAGAAGGGCCAGCACTGCTCTGGTCTGCTCGGCCCTGTTCTAGAACACGGTTTCTTAACAAGGTCAGCCACCCCGCACCACCCAATTCTTATCTGCTTGTCCAAACATGGCTGGATTTGAAAATTCTACAGAACCGTCAAGCATGCAGTGGGGCAGCCTGTCGTATCGTTTACGATACTAGCCATCATTGTTTTGCCATAACATCCTCATTTTGTAGCAGTTTACAGTAAATTGAGCAGAATGAAATTACTGCTCATTCTGGACATTGTTAGCCTTTGCTAATTAAACATGAATCGACTTGGGGGGGATGATGGGGAGGTGGGGGGTGGTAAATCAATTCAACACATGTATTGAAATGAGGTAATGAAAGCGAAAAAAAGAAAATGGCAGAGAACAAAAACTGTCTTCCCCATCGCCGTAGCGATGGAGGGGAAATAAAATAAATATATAAATGGAGAGTGGCAGATGTGGATGTGGCCCATAGTCCCTGGGGCTCCCCAAGCGTATCTCCACAATTCAGCTGTGAGAGGAGAGGGTGGTCTGCACACAGAGCACCACTGCACCACCTGCATACTAATCACAGAGAGAGAGAGAGGGAGAGGGGGAGAGAGAGAGAGACAAAGCGAGAGGGAGAGGGAGAGAGGGAGAGGGGGAGGGAGAGAAAGAGAGAGAGAGAGAGGGTACACTGCAGGCACGAGCTGGCTGTGTGTGTGTGTGTGTGTGTGTGTGTGCATGCGTGCGTCCAGGTGTGTATGTGTGCATGGATATGGATGTGTGTGTGGGTGTGCACGCGCGCGTGTGTGTGTGTTGGGGGGCGGTCTGTACAAAACATTACCTGAACAGGAAGGACGATGTGCCCTTGTAATTAATCACAACCCAAGTTTATTTTTCCTCCTCCACATTTAAAAGGGACCCTCTCTCCCTACAGCTGTTCTCCTCTCTCAGTGTTTACCAGCTGACTCACCGTCTCCGATCTCTAATCTACGCTCCCGCGCCCCAACGCCTCACCTGCGGAGTCCAGCCGCGCTCTGAGCAACAGCTGATTCACGCAAACGGGGAAAATAATGAGAGATAGGAGAGTGGAGGCCAGTGAGTCACGGCTGCAGCGTCTGGCCAGAGCAGTGCACCATGGGAACGCGCACATCTCATAGCTACAGGAGTTCTTTTAACGCCATAATGTTTAATTGGTTTGCAAAGAAACATTTTTGTTTTCTAAGGGCTAAATGCATTATCAAATCAATAATATTGACACTGTGAAGAAATACAGCACCACTTGCCAAACCAAAGATGCCAAAGATATCGAGCCAAACAATGGCAATTACAGGGCAATTTGCTAAAAATATCATTTTAAATTATACATTTTTTTGCATTTTTCCTGTTTACCTGGAAAAAATATAGATGAATGAGAAACCATAAACATACTGTTTATTTACAGTTTGACATCCGAGCTCTCTCTCCTACACACACATGCACACACACGCATACACTCTGTCACACACTCACGCATTCACTCTCTCTCTCACACACACACAAACACACTCACCCTGTCACACAAACACACACACACACACTCACCCTCTCACACACACTCACGCATTCACTCTCTCTCTCACACACACACACACACACACACACTCATCCTCTCACACAAATACACACACACACACACACCCTCTCTCTCACACGCACACAAACACACTCACCCTCTCACACAAACACACACACACACTCACCCTCTCACACACACACTCACGCATTCACCCTCTCTCTCGCACGCACACAAACAGACGCACAGAAAGGTTCTTGTTGAAACACACAGTAATAGGAAATCCCCTGTCTCTCGGCACTCAGCTCATAGTGAAAGGCAATGCACTCAAACTGACAGGAACAAAGACAGAATTTAACGGCTACAAAACAAAAAGTGGCGAGGGGAGTCGTCTCTCATTACGCCAAAATGGGTTTGAAAGGAATACGAACCACAATTAAAACATCCTCCTGTTACTCTCCCCAGATCACACCCAACGATCACACGGGACGGAGCAGCGGGACGTGGAAAGAGCTGCACTTTCCAGCTTTCTTTCCCAATGAAACTTTTGAAAAGAAAACCCGTCGCTTTAAACTACCCAGAGCAGCTGGAAACAGCACGTTTTGTCAGTTAAAATGTTCTCAGCTGAAATGATCTGAACATTGAGGTAAAAAAAAAAAAAAAAAAAAAAACCTTTTCTCCTGTACGCCATCTGTTATTCCTGCAGCGTTGGAATAACTGACTGAAACAAAACTGTACGTGCATTTCACCGCGCTGTGAGTTCAGGACACGGCTCTGTCTAATAGGCATTGATAAAGACAGCACCGCTTGGAACATCCTTACAGAGGAAGGCCTAGAGTAACTGACTGTACCGCCTAATTCACCATGATGAAAAAAATGAAATATCCACAATGACAGGTGAAGAAAATACCACTTTACAGAGGCATCTGCTATCACTACACCAGGTCAGTTGCTCAGCTTAAATTCTAACTGCTATCGCAAGAATTTCTTCTGTTTCCAACAGGGCCTCTCCTCATTGATGCAAAGGGTTTACATGGTATTTAATAAGTAGTTAGTATAATACATACAGTGTAACAATATTTTAGCAAATCCCTTCAAGCCATTTTAAACACTGAATTCATTGGGAAAAAAAATACTGTACGACAAGACTATGAAAAATTAAATTCATCTGGAATTGAATATTTATTGGCTGCTCATTGAATCCTTTTGTGGAAGTTCAAGCCAAGCACATGACATTTAAGATGCGTTAGGAGAAGGGTTACACCTTGAACATCACCAGTGGTTTACCTTTCAACTTTGTGTTTCTAAAGAGAATTTGGAAAAGTCATTAAAGTTTTCCGACGGGGAATAATTAAATAGAGTATCAGAGGCTGAAGGGAGAACAAGAGCCAACGGCTCCATCGCACATCAGCGAAGAACACAGACAGGAGGGGCTCGACACAGACAGGAGGGGCTCGACACAGACAGGAGGGGCTCGACACAGACAGGAGGGGCTCGACACAGACAGGAGGGGCTCGACACAGACAGGAGGGGCTCGACACGGACAGGAGGGGCTCGACACAGACAGGAGGGGCTCGACACGGACAGGAGGGGCTCGACACAGACAGGAGGGGCTCGACACAGACAGGAGGGGCTCGACACAGGCAGGAGGGGCTCGACACAGACAGGAGGGGCTCGACACGGACAGGAGGGGCTCGACACAGACAGGAGGGGCTCGACACAGACAGGAGGGGCTCGACACAGACAGGAGGGGCTCGACACAGACAGGAGGGGCTCGACACAGACAGGAGGGGCTCGACAAACACCCGCCAGAACTTTAATAACCTCCCACACATCTCCCACAGAGCTGATTCACCAGCGCCAGAGCCCGCAGACGGGAAGCACTGCGATCTTCTGCCGAGGAAAACTGCTCACAAAGGCCAACCCAACACTGTCCCTGGATTCCCCACATCCAAATGCTTTCCCAGGGTTCTTCTCAACCCAACACTGTCCCCTGGATTCCCCACAACCAAACACTGTCCCTGGATTCCCCACAACCAAACACTGTCCCTGGATTCCCCACAACCAAAGACTGCCCCTGGATTCCCCACAATATCCCTTTTTATGCAAAAAAAACCACTCTCAAAACAAATGTGTTAAAAACAAGGCATAACATGCCATTTTTGAACACAACTGCAGATCTAGGTAAGGACAACACATTTGTTGTCACTTTCAACACAGTCTGTGTGTTAAAAAAAGTCCCCTTTCGCAACACAAATTGTATATTTATGGTATATTTATGACACAAAAGTAGTGCTGTAACTTTGACACAAAATCTGTTGAAAGCAACACCAAAGCAGGAACACAAACGGTGTGTTGGATATTGGCACATCGGTTTTGAGAGTGTGATCTGCATTTATTATTTATTTATTTATTTAATTTCATTTTTAAACGGTGGCGCGACTTCTTACCTCCGCCAGGTAGAACTCGTCGTAGTGCTGTCGGTGATTCTCGCCTTTGTAGTAGTTGCTCGCGGCAACTATCACGTCCACCGCCACCATGCTCAGGATGAACATATGGAACACTGAGGAGCGCATCAGTTGCTGTGGAGACAGACAGACAGACGGACAGATGGTCAGACAGAGACAGACAGGCAGACAGAGACAGACAGACCATTAGTTCATCAGACCCATCAATCACCTGGGCAGGGAGCACCCAGCTGAACTCGCTCATAAATGCGGAGGTATTTCCTGCAGTGAGATTTTCTCGCTAAAGCAAGACAAGAAAAACACTGGCTTCCAGAGAAAAACAACGCAGTGCATGATTCAATCCCACATCCCAGTCTTCAAAAGCAACATTTCCCCAATCTTCAGCCTGGGAAATTTCTATACATACTACATTGGTCCACATTTCCCTCATGAAAAAGGCAGTTAAATAAATTCTGGTTCTGGTAACCAGTAATCTCTGTTACAGTATACGCCATGTTTGATATTATATTGAAAAAGTCAGCAGATTAGCATTTTCAGATGCAAACACCATGCTGTTGGCACTGTCACATCCTCGATGCTTTGGTCTCCGGCAGCAGGCCAACGTGGGCCTCCGTGGGCTTCGGTGACCCCGAGCTTTCGGCCGCAGCTCGCTCTCTGCAGAGGAGAGTTATAATAATGCCGACGACGCCCGATTCTCCACGGACTCATAACCGAAGCGATTAACCACAGGGAGGGTCGAGCAGGCCCGGCTACAAACAGCGACGCCTCCTGTTGTTCTTCGTTTTTGTGCCAGATAAAGCCGCCTCGGCCAGGCGGGTCTAACGGCGGCCATGGCTGCTCTCCGAGCTCGCCGGCCTGGCTAAAGCGCGCTAGCTCGGCCGTAACCGGGGTAACCAACGCCCCAAACAAACAAGCCGTATCCCAGCGCTGGCGTTTGGGGCAGAGTAAATCACCTCATCAGCTCAGTCACAATATTTGTTATTGAATGTCGGATAAGAGGTATCGCCCTCAGTAAAGGGTGCTTCATCCATGAAAAGCCAAACAAACCCCCACTCGCCCCCACACACACACACACACAAACGGACACACACATGCGAAAGTACACACCCACACACACACACACACACACACACGCACACACACGTGCAAAAGTACGCACACACACACGCACGCACACACACATTATATTAAGAGTCAGGTACAGATATGATAAATATGTTTGGTTTTTTTAATTCAGTCAACTTTCATAATCTAGATATGAAATTTAATCATGCGTTATCTCGCAGGCAGATATAATCAAAGCATAATAAAATGATTTTTTTTCCCCCTCAAGAGAAGATGCTACCTTTAATTACTGGAAATAATTATCTGGAAAGGTTAATGTACAGACCTCAGCATAGGACACTCAGCAGAGGAAAACTCCTCACAGCAATTCCTAATTGAAATTATAGGAATTACATTAAAAATGTTTTTTTTTTTTTTTTTTTGAGATTCCTAAAAATTAGCTAGTCGGTGGCCTTAAAATAAAAAATTCACTAAAAGCAAAATATTCCTGCCTTGAATTCTCATGCTCCCAACTGCGCAAACAGCATTTAGATTTAGATAATCGGGACTCTGAAAACAACGGCTTTTTCTCAGAGGTCTAGAGGAGATCATTTAATAATTGGCAACTGGTCCCTCTCTCACGGAGCAGTCACCGCAGCGGTGGGTAATTCCAGAAAAGGTTTTGTTAAACGGCCATTTTGAAAAACCCATTACACTTTAGAACTGCTTAACGTTAACGTGTCCGGAGAGGCCAGTTCTGTTAACGGACCTGCAGGCAGTCCGCCTCTGAATGGCTTCCGTCTCTCCTCCACCAGACACCCTTCAGAGCAGATGGGGCGGCAGTGTAGTCTAACGGTCAGGGAATTCGGTTTAAAACTCCAAGGTCGTGGGTTTGAATCCCCGGTGGAGCACCGCACCCTCGAGAAAGCGCTCCACTTGAAATGCCTCCGCAATTATCCAGCTGCACGAAATCGAGCGCGTGTGAAAGAATGTTCTACCGTACAAAGACCAAAACGCCAACGTTTCGCCCAGGTCATCTCAAATCAAATCACAGATCATACCGCCTTCTCCTTATGAAGATGGCAGGGTTTTTGTGGCTACACTGGCTGCATTTACAATTAGCCAAGATGCTTATCCAGTGACTTGCACAGCTTGCATTCTTTCTACACACAATCCATTCACGCGGCACCTCTATCTGAGTGAAAAAATAGTAATAACATTTACATACAGTACAGGGGTAAAGGCTTACACAGCTTGCATTATTTTACATACAGTCCACTCATACAGCCGGGTATTTTACTGGAGCAGTTCGGGTGTAGCGCGCTGCTCAAGGGTGCAACGGCCTCGCCTCACCAGAGAACTGGAACAGCCGCCTCACACATGACCACCGAAGCTAAAGGTACGCTAGCCAGGGCTGTACATCTTGTCAGGTGCTTGATTCATGTGCATTAATACCATGTGTGGGCACATGGGGGCGTCTCGGAGGGCACGCGCACAAGCGAATGGATGGGCCATTAACTCCGCCGGACAAGCCCACATCCATAATGAATTAAGGCTGAGGCACATCCATCTGTCGCCTTGGTGTAGCCCAACCCATTAAGGGCCAACCTCGTGGCAGAGCAGCATGTGTTTTAGATCATTTTAGAGTGACTTACTCCAATAACAATTAGGCTCTTTAAAAAAAAAAAACCTTTATGCAAAGGTTATACAGCTATAAGGGGTTGAAGAAAAGAACAAAATGTGTAAAAAAAAAAAAAAACTACAACAGCTAACCAAAATACATCAGTTATTTCTGATGTGAAAGCACAAATGTTAAACACTGAAACTATATTTCTCAAAACTTAAAATACTTATTTTTAAATGAAATGGGTAATTACTGTTCTGACAATATGACGGATTGTGTCAACACAGAAAAATATACTAGTGAATAAATTTGACGTTAACAATTACTAATATTAATGTTAGCCATGTCTTTCATTTTCTCTTGGACTTTTTTTCTTCCTGTAGGTCACCCAGAAAATTTCAAACTGACACATTGAGAAAATGTGCCAGACTTAAAAATCTCATGTGAGAAAGGCACTTTGCAGCTCCTGAAGGCATCTCCCCCCCCCCCCCCCCCCCCCCCCCGCCACCCGCACTTTGGGACACGGGTGCAAGGAGGGCAGTATCGGTTTCAGGATTTCACTCCAACTTCTGCTCTTAATTATTTAATGAGCCCAATTATTCGTATGTTCTGACATTTTAGCAACACTTCTTGATAAGCCCATCAATCACGATTGATAACTTCTCGCATGTCCCTATACTGCAGCAAATGTTTTGCTGTAGTCTAATGTCCAAAGCGACTGGTGGTGGTGTGCAGAGTTAATTAGCTAATTGGCACAGGGTAATTGGGGGAAGCTCAATCCTGCAAACACACAGGCCCACTGGGAATGGAACAGACCTCTCCTTATTCAGGCTGAACTCATCCAAACACACCCTAATAAAACTGGCACAGTCAGGAGTGCTGAAGACTCTGCTGGTGCCACCGTATATTGACCTTCTAGTTGTTTCCTGAAGGTCAATATTACAGCATTGCATCCTAAGTTTTAGTTTTCTCTAAAAAAAATGGTTAAAAAAATGATATAGACAGCACCCCCAGTAACAACTGACACATACAGCACCCCCAGTAACAACTGACACAGACTGCACCCCCAGTTACAACTGACACAGACTGCACCTCCAGTTACAACTGACACATACAGCACCCCCAGTTACAACTGACACAGACTGCACCCTCAATAGGGGAAAATCCAGCAAAACCCTGCAGTTCTTATGAACATATTCATTGTGTGCATTTCAAGCAGGAAATGACTCCAACATATTTACTGCATTACATGCCTGTGTGAATTTCTACAGAATATTCTCCAGAGGGGGGTGGGGGGGGCAAAGAATGTATCCCAGAATGCTATGCAACACTTGCCCAACACCGAGCGACTGTCTCACTGAATGATTGATGATTATCGCTACGGTGATTCAACCTTTCCACAACTGCTGCTAGCAAAATAATGCCCACAAATTTTATGTATTACTACAGGGTCACATGACGCGGGTATATTCCTAGTGGGATGCAACAGGCTGAATGAGAGGGAGTGATCATTCCTCTGCATGAGCCTCGTATGTAGAACACCTCTGGGACGCTGCCGCTGAACGGGATGTAGTACTCATCACTGAGTGAAATAGGATTTCCCACATGTCATTCCATGTGATATCTCATAGAAAGAAAAAAATAAATAAATGGTGTTACTGGAATCATTTCCACATGTACCATCCTGAGGCTCTGGTGCCTTATAATTTTGAAAATCCATCATAAGTTTGCCAACATTATGTGCAGTCCATGTCAAACAGAAAAAAATATGCATAACTATGGAAAACTATTCATAATAAGTCAGGTGTAAATGTGTTAATGTTTTACATCTGATGTAGGCATGCGAACGTTTTACACCAGATTTGGGCAGATCCCCCTTCCCAGTAACCTGCCCTAATCACAGCCCTACATGACAGCAGTAGTGCTATCACAGGGAGGAATTAACACACCCCCCCCCCCCTTTAAAAACCACACCTATTAATCAGATTGGTGAGAACAATGCAAACGTTGGCTCGCACGTGCTCAGTGCTGCCCCTCGTCCCAGCATAGCAATTTAATAAAGCACCAAAAACTAGAAGGGAATCAATCGGACGGTTTTCAGCCAATTGAATGGTTTGGCTTCACGGGGCCAGCGAATAGAAAGGCAGGATTCAGAGAGTGCATGGAGACAGGCCGGTCGGGTACGGATCACAGCAGACACGCACGCATCGGCTCTCCAGAGTAATACACAGAGAGAGAGGCGGAGCCTCAGGACTGGGTTCCAGGCGTCAGGCGTCACTCCTGGGGCAGTCTCTCTGACTCACACTGAACGTGACAAAGCAGTTTGACATTTCCAGCTTTCCAGATGCACCCTGCGCCCCCCCCAGCCCCCCCCCCCCCCAGCCCCCCTCCTCCCCCCCCAGGGGGGTTTTGGCTGAGGGAGACGAACAGATGACTTCATTTTCTCAGGGTCTTGACTTCGCTCATATATAGACTTCCGCTGGTCGAAAATCGTTAATGGAGAAAGGTGCGCGATCCGAAAAAATAAAAAACTCTGGCGCAGGAGAGTAACCTCGGGCAGCAGGCCCCTGCCACGACGGACAGTGCTGCGGGACGGCAGCCCTTCTGAGTCTCTCCTGCTCCGGCCTTCCCCCGAAACGGCTAAAGCGCTCGCTTCCCTCTGACAGGACATACCGCCGCACTGGAGGTGACGTGGCCTGCTTTGTGTCACGGGGGCCCGCGGCGCGCAGGCGTGAGCGGAGTCCGTCACAAGCTGTTTAAACAGCGGCGGCGGCGAAACGCTGGAGGTTTCCCCGTCTTTGACGGCTCCCATTGTGTGCCTCTCTCTCTCTCTCTCTCTCTCAGCCCTTCTCTAAACACTTTCAGGCATAATCGCTGCTTCGCCCCATCTTTGAGACTTCATGCGCCGCATCCCCCGGCTGACACACAGTTAGCGTTCCTGCAGATAAAGGGACGCGGGCGTTCACTGGGAGCGTACCGCCAGGCTTAAAACAGGAAGCACGCCGCTGGGCTCCACCTCAGAAGTGTTCCAGAGACGGCAGGAGGCAGCAGGACGACAAATTAAACTGCATATGTATGAGTGTGTGTGTGTGTGTGCGTGTGTGTGTGTGTGTGTGTGTGTGCGTGTGTGTGTGTGTGTACAAGTATATGCATACAGTATGAGCATGTGTATGTGTATGCATGAGGGTGTGCATACTGTGTGTGTGTGCGTGTGTGTGTGTGTGCACAAGTATGTGCATACCGTGTGTGTGCGCATGCGTGTGTGTGTGTGTATGTGTTCGTGTGTTTGTGTGCGTGCGTGAGTGCATGAGTATGTACATACTGTGTGTGTGTGTGTGTGTGTGTATGCGCCTTCATGTCTGTACGTCATTGGGTGTGCACAAGTGTGGGCATAACGTGTGTGTGTGTGTGTGTGTGTAAGGCTGAA
>CM077298.1:36056489-36118989 GCA_039654925.1 Anguilla pacifica | reverse complement strand
TCCTGAAAAAACCTTCCGTCGGTTTTTCACTGAAAAAGCTGTATTTCTTGCGACGGTTACTACTGCTTTGCGCCTTGGCAAGGCCTCTCTAGCAAAAAAAAAAAAAAAAAAAAAAAGACCCTAAACGTCAACGGTTTCAATAAAAGATACAAAAAATAAAATAAAAATGCCTTTTTTCAAATGACTAATGGTCAGGCTGGGCTTAGAAGACCAGCTGGAAAGGAAATACACAGTCTCTCTTTTCGTTGGAATGACCCTCAAAACCAGCAACATATAGTCGAGCCAACAGACTTAATCCTGTTGATTAATGCCAAATGTACACAAGTCCATACGACTGAATGAATCCAGATGTAAGCGTATTATGTGTACGGGCACTAATGATGTAAACTGACCGGTAACTCCGATGCCAGTCTGCCGATCCGAATCTAACCAAAAACTGGCCAGCCTTCAAAGGGTACAGGGGGCGGGCCGGCTTTGAACGCTTTGGAGAAGCTTTGGAGAATTAGGCGGTAGCCCGAAACCAAAAGTCCGAATAGCGTTCCCCCCCCACGGAGATTAAAAACTTCACCCGGAGTCACCTTCAAAAAAAATAATAAAGGGAAAAATAACAAAGCGAAAATAACAAAGTGGTGTCCCAGCGGAAGGGATCTGTATTCCAGCTGAGAGCAGGCTGACCAACCGGAGTCACCGCACGGCGGGCAGAGGGCAAAACCAGAGCCGAGGTCGAGAACGAGCGAACGGTCAAACACAAAACATATTCAGCAAACAGAGCAGAGGCGCTAGGCGAGAACAGGAACTGAATACAACGAGCGAAGGGAGGGTCAAACACCCAAAATCACGGTGTAAACAAACCAGAAGGGCTAAGGCTAGAACCGAGTCTGGGGTCGAAGGGAACGAGTCTAGGGTCACACACGAGATCTAATCGCCAAACAAACCAGAGGGGCTGGACGGGAATCGGAATCAAACAAAACGTGGACAAACACGCGGCGTCAAATCACTGCGCACAAAAAACCGAGCGCGAGCTCGAGGAGCTAGCCTTAGCCTCCGCCGGCAAGCGGCAAACCGCGGTTACCAGAGTAACCTGAGACAGCACCGGCCAATCAGATGATGGACTGGAAGAACGGAACACACACAACAGAGGCAAATATAAACAAACATACAACAGGGGTCGTGAGCGGTCTCTCAGAAAACATAATTTCATCCATATGATGAATTACTGTATAGAAAAACGCAAATTCTAATTGACGTTATGTGGCCTGTAGAGAAGCCAGAAGCCTCGTTAACCGTAACCATTTGACTTAAAGAGAAAAACATGGAAAAGCTTTCAAATGATATGCATTACATATTTAAAACCGGCATAACTAATGCTTTGCTTATGTATAACAACCACAGCATTCAGAATGGCTTTTAAGTGTAAGAATCGAAAAGCCAAAATAGAAGCAACAAGCAACAACCACCCTTTGATACACAAATAGTCATAATTACTTTGACATTTAAAATATGTGTGTAAAAATATCTCTATTATATAGTCATATACAGTATTCTTGATATGCCAAGTCGCACAGTATCCCCCACTTAGCATCCTCTGTAATGGTGTTTACACATACCTGTACTAACCCGATTAGTACAGAGATCACATGGAAATGTACCCTTAATCACAACATTGGTGTATTCTATTGGGAAATATTCTACTTTGATAATGATTCAATGGAATATATCAAAATGTATTAATTTTTTTATTTAACCTTTATTCACCCAGGGTAGGTTCACTGAGCACAAATGCTCTTTGCAGGAACGCCCTGCTTCACAAAATAACTTCTCAAATTCTACATGTATTTATAAAAACATATACGTAATTAAAAATAAGGATCAAAAGTATTCACAACCCCATTACTTTCCCTCGAAAAGAGCACTATTATATTTGGCCTGATCTGAACTGAAGTTTGGTGAATCCAAGGGTGCTTGTTGAAAACTTTCTTCTATTTTGGCTTTGGAGTCTTACACTTAAAAAAGCCAGTCTGAATGCTGTGGTTTTGTTCCAGTCCAGCACTCAGGTACCTGACTCTACTAGGTCTTGACTGAAGAGGACGATTAGATAATTATCTGAATCAGGTGTCATAGTGTTTGGCCAAAAAAAACCAGCACTGACACCAGCACTGACACCAGCCCTGACACCAGCACTGACACCAGCCCTGACACCAGCCCTGACACCAGCCCTGACACCAGCCCTGACACCAGCCCTTTTCAGATAAGGTTCGACACCCGTGCTAGGAGACGAAAGATTTTCGGACATGTTTGTGTCAGAACATATAGAGTTCATGTTCAAGAACACCATCACATTCCGTCAATGACAGGTGTTTGGGGAAAAAAAAAAAAAAAAACCAAAGCCAATCCTGATTTCTCTTCCTTTTTCTCACACGTGGATTTTTCACGACTCGACAGCCTGTCGTTTCTCTTTTTGGACCCCGTTCACAGATCTCGAGCCGCTGGTCTTAGCCGAAAAGCCGCTGGAATTGAAGGAGCTGAACTGCGTGATGATCTCCAATCGTGACCCGCTCCCCCGGAGAAAAGCCTCCCCACATTCTCGCACGTACAATACAGAGCTTTACTCCTCTTTTAACGGGGGGGTCACGACAAACCCACCTGCTCCCCCTCAGGGTCATTAAACGCGTGGCCTCCGCGTCCAAAAGGCACAGCCTCACACACCAGCGCTATTCTTTCATTAACTCCCGCAGCCCTGCAGCCCTGCAGCTTGGCTCCTGAGTGACAGCTCCCCCTGCTCCGCTCCAGGTCTAAGGCCCAGACCAGGAGCTCGAGTGGGATTCCGGAATGTCAGTTGCCACGGAAGGTGTGAGGATTCCTATTATGGGCTGTTTGGAACTGCCCACAGCTTTTTTTCTTCCGAACGTCCCCTGCAGCAGTTCTAACGGTTAAGTGATGCCGTTCACATGAAATGGGCTTTCAGCATCCCAGCCATGATTCATCGCAGCCTTTCATATGCTAATAGGCAATTGCTCCGCGATTCAGGATGAATTTACCGTTCAAGACCAACCATTAAATTCAAACTGACCCTAGAGAGTGGAAGTGTACCTGGGAGAGTCATCTTTTTATTTTCGGATTGAAGTGATGTCATCGCGAAACTTGGCGACACAAATCACATTAGCAACAGACAGATTCGTTTATAAATAGAACTCTAGATGCATTTATTACTCAGCTGAACAATTAAAATAGGTAACACTGGAGCATTAATCATGGGGCCATTTGGTTTATTATTTCATTAAGTGATTAGGGCTTGGCAGAACTTGATTTATACTGACAAACATCAATACATGTTGCTTTCACAAAGCTCCAAGCAATGGAGAGGGAAAAAAGACATTAATAAAGACATTAATAAATATAAAGATTTAAAGACCATGCGCCAGCCGTGACGCTCCATTATTCCGTACTGATCTCCCTACAGATGAACCTTTCATAGCTCAGCATTGTGTTGGGTCAGATTGCCAGAGGCATTAAGTAACTCAAATATAATATTTTATGATTTTAATGGTCATGTGCAGGGTGTCCATCTGAGCTGTGGCTGTGGCAGTGTAGCGGGCTTGATCTCAAATGATATAAAAATTAACACGATGAGTAATCTTCTCATGGAAATCATGTTATTCAGAGCATAATGTTTCGCAGTTTTAAAACGCAAATCCTGAAAGACTGTACATGTGGTGGACGTCACGTGCAGAGGTTTTTCGAGCGTGTGTATGTGCGTGTGCGAGAAAGAGAGGAGAGAGGCAGAAGATTTTTTGTAAGGATGTGTGTAGTGTGTGTGCGTTTGTGTGTTTGGTGTTGGTGTATTTAGTGTGTGTGTGTGTGTGTGTGTGTGCGTGCGTGTATATGTGTGTGTACATTTTTGTGTGTGTGTGCATGTGCAGTGTGTGTAGTGTATGTGTGTGTATATGTGTGTGTACATTTTTGTGTGTGTGCGCGTGTGTGTGTAGTGAGTGCGTGTGTGCACAGTGTGTGTGCGTGTGTGTGTAGTGAATGCGTGCGTGTGTGCACAGTGTGTGTGTGTTTGTGTGTGTGTCTAGTGAATGCGTGTGTGTGTGCACAGTGTGTGTGTGTTTGTGTGTGCAGTGAATGTGTGTGTGTGTGCACAGTGTGTGTGTGCGATGGACTCAGGTACCTGGAGGCAGGCAGGAGCTCTTCCATGTGGCTTGTTCACATCTACTGCCACGAGCTGCCATCCACCTGCAGAATCCTCATGGAACATCTGCAGAGAGAGAGCGAGAGAGCAGGGGGAGGGAGGGAGAGAGAGAGACAGAGTGTGTAACAGACAGAGAGAAAGAGAGAGAGACACAGAGAGAGAGATAGCACGAGACAGAGAGAGACAGAGAGAGGGAGGATAGGAGGAGGGGAAACAGTGAGTGAAAGAGGCAGAAAGAGAGTGAGGGAGGGGAGAGAAAGCGAGGGACAAAGAAAACTATAATAAATTGATGCAGTCGCCACAAATTAAACCTAAAGAATATCATTCACACCTTTCACCAGTCAGCCATTTTGTATGAATCAAAACATACACTTCGTATACATCGAGCACACACAATTCACATGACAATAGTGGACAGATTAAGATTTCAGGACCCACTGTAGTCAGTTGACAATGCAATGCTAGTTATCATATAAATGCATCCTGCACAGAATTGCATCACTACGCTTGAAAAATCACCCTGAATGCATTTAGCAAGTCTTATTATGTACTTTCAGCTGAGATTTTACTCGATAAACGCCAAAAATGAAACCTAAAAAGGTGTGAATGATAATGACTGTAAGCTTAGGGTTGTAACTAGGCAGCTGTTTTGTAGGTGACTTAGGTGCAGTGCATGCACTGTCTTAATGCAGTGGAGTTAATTTTTTAAAAAAAACAAAAAAAAAAAAACAAAACAAAAACAAAAACAAAACAAAAAAAAAAAATACAAACAGTAATTGTTGCCGTTCTCGTTGTATTAGTGTTAATCAGTTTAACCTTCAGGGTCCAAGTTGATCTATGCGGTTGTTCCCTGTACTTGGACCGGTACTTCTCTCTAGGGTTTTCGTCATACTTGTTCCTGGTTATGGTTATACACTTTGATGTACGTCGCTCTGGATAAGAGCGTCTGCCAAATGCCTGTAATGTAATGTAATGTAAAAAAAAAAAGCGAAACAACGCTATTTTTCAATTCATTGTTAAGCTTCAGGCTAAATCCAGTGTGATGTGGTGCGGTTCAACATGCCAAAGGAATCAAATAAACTCGAGCTCCGAGCATGCATCACTCATCATGCCAATTTCAACCCCACGTCTAAAAAGACCACGGGGGGGGGGGAGGGGACAATGCCAAGCGACTTCCTGATTCATCAGGCAGGGAGTCACACGTCTAAGGATCGCCAGCAAAGGAAGGATGGATTTCTGAGACACAGGAGGAGAGTCAGGCAGGCAGGTCTCTGGCATAGCTAGAGAAAAATGGTGTTAATTAGGCTAATTAACTGTAACCAAATCTGGAGTCTGAGCTTCTGTAGAGTAAGTACTGCATGGTTATATTGCAGGCACTGGCATGCAAAAAGCCAGTCATCCTCTAGATAGATGCATTTTTTGCAGAGCTTGACAATTCACACCAATATATTATGTTGCTTTGCTCACAATTTAGAAAAGAACATTTCAAATATTACATTGTAGTTTTTTATGTTGATATTGCTTGGCTATACAATTTTATACGTACAATTTCTGTTTTCGAACGTATACTCCGACTTGCCTTTCAAATACAAATTACCTTAAACATTTAAATGCAGAAACAGGAAATAATAAAAAATAAATGCGTTCCATACACAGCAAACCAGATCATACTGCCCTCTTGGTTCCCAAACAATGAAAGGTTTTCAGAGAATACTTCAAATTAAAAAAGATGGAGTTAAATGTGAAAGCCCAATCTCCCTTCATTGTCTAACAGTGATCACTTGGTTATTTACGCATCATCTGAAAGCGACTGCAATCAATTAAAAATAAATAAATCAATAAAAGCATAGTCGGCTGGTTTTAAAGACCTTTTGGTAATGCCTCAGCCCAATCCCAGTAGATCTCTAAAATCCATTTTTTATTTCCATGAGATCAAAGGCAGAAGCTTAAGCCCTTTTGTTTCACACCCAAAGACCGGCAAATTTCACGTCCTCCCTTAATTACCTTTTTAATAGAAGACTCGGGCGTCTCGGCGTGATGATAATTAAATTTAATAAATACGGAGAGAGGATAATTGTTTTCAAGGTCACAGAGCAGTGGCGTGCCAAGGGGCAAACAATTCAGGACATCACAAATCATCCATGGCAGTTAAAAAATAATTTTTCAGCTAAAAAGAGTAAGAGTAAAAAGAGTATGGTAATTTTAAACATGTTTTGAGAAACACATATGACTAGTTAAAAAAAATAAATCAAGCTTAGAGCACAATGAAACAAAGTCTCGCAATTGATAATTAAGTATCTGATAAGAACTTGAGGAATTGAGATGGAAATTGAGAGAACAAAAAATATAACTGAAAAATAAAACAAAAATAATGTTTCCGGGAACCATTAACTTGCCAAAACCACGATAAAAAAGAAGCGTGTGACAACTGTGTAAGACCTCGGAGACTTCTTCAAGGACTTTGATGTCCTTCTCATCTTCCCAGAGGATGGAACTCCCATAATCCTGCTGGGTGAACTCAACCTTCACTTCGATGATCCCTCATCATATGAACCCCCATACCCCCCCCCCCCCCCGCCACCTCGCTCCACTCTTTCAGCTTCATCCTCACACAGCCCCCCAGTCTCCTCCCCCCCCCCCCCCAGGCAATCAGCCAGGCCTGGTCTTTCCGAGGGCAGTCTGCTTCACCTTCAACCTCACGGTCTACCCCCTCCAGCTCTCTGATCACCAGTTTCAATCGTTCCTCTTTTCCTCCCCCTCACCCCCTCCACACCTCCTCTGCGAATCCCTCTGTCACAATCAGCCGCAACCTCCTTAATCTCTCCTCCGTGATCCTTATGCCCTCCCCATCCATCCCCATGCCTCCCCAACCCACCCCATCCCTCTCCAACCTTCCCAAACCCACCCCATCCCTCCCCAACCTTGCCCAACCCACCCTATCCCTCCCCAACCTTGCCCAACCCTCCCCATCCCTTCCATCCCTCCAGCCAGACACTCGTCTTTCAGTCGACTCAGAGACGACCTCCGCAACAACGGTGCCAAACTTTGTGCCTCAGAGGGGAACCGAAGGAAATCCGGCACCCAGAAGATCTGTCCTCATACGGCACCGAGCTCCCTCACTACACAACATCAAATGGTAAATGGTAAATGGACTGCATTTATATAGCGCTTTTATCCAAAGCGCTTTACAATTGATGCCTCTCATTCACCAGAGCAGTTAGAGGTTCGGGGTTAGGTGTCTTGCTCAAGGACACTTCGACATGCCCAGGGTGGGGTTTGAACCGGCAACCCTCCGACTGCCAGACAATCGGTCTTACCTCCTGAGCTATATCGCCCATGAGCAGACGCTCGAACCCGGAGGCAAAGATTACAGGTTCATATCCAGCCCATTTATACAGCTGCTGTGTTTTACTGAAGGAATTCAGATTGGGCGCAATGGCAGCTTCCCACCCTGGGTATCGAACCTACAACCTCTGCGTTGCAAAACCCAGTTCCCTGAACATTATGGGAAAGTGCATGCGTCTGTGGGTGGGTGGGTGGGTGGCTGCGCGTGTGCTTACGCGCATGGGTGGGTGGGGGGGGTGGGTGACAGAGGTACTTCTGGAAAACTGCCACAAGCCTTTGACTCCTGAACCTGGTCTCTCAAGGAGCCCTTGGTTTTTCCACGGAGCGGAACTGAAACAGCGGAATACATTAAACCGTTTATCCGCGCAATCCCATCACAGACAAGGAATCAATTTAAGGCTCTGAAAGACCAGAAGGGCACGTTATTCAATACCAGTCCGCCTCATTTTTACAAAATGGGGTTTGGCATCCCTGCTTTGCTGAGATCTCTTCTTTAAATTAGACTCCCAACTCCCACTTGGCCAGGACTTCAGCCGGGCAACCTGAACCAATCACGTTCCGCCTCTTCCTCAACCTAATCGGGGAAGCAAGCGAGCGAGCGAGCGGCTCTCCAGCTTCTGTTACCTGAACAGATCAAACGTGACCAGGAGTAATGGATTTTTCTCTTTATTCATAAGTGCAGCGCTACACTGTGGTCTGAACAGGAGGCAGTCAGCTGTATGATAAACTCCTGTGTGCTTGCCTTGCTGGTGATAAACATCAAAAGAGACACAGCCATGACCGAGAGGCCTGCAGTACTACATCACCATTAAAAAGGCAAAAGGTGCGGTTGTATGCGTGAATGAAACCAGAGTAAATAGCTTTTCTGGGTATAACAAACCTGTATCTAGAACTGAATACAGAAATGAATAAATCGTATTTAACAGGATCCCAGAGTAATTATATAATTACAAACTTCATCGCAGTAGTAATCTTAAAGTTCCAAGAATCACGATCAGATTGTGTCCGTTTTATCAGATTAATAAAAAATACTAGGCCAATGCAGTAGGATTCCACCATATGTCATTCAGGGTTAGACTCCTTGTAGTCATACAGTGTAATCTCAGTCTACAACAGAGAACGCATCTTTTAAAAAAAAAATTAAATTAAATTCTTAATTTCCCTACAGACCATGAATTGAAAATCCTCAAATGTTTAGAGGATTCTTATGAAAGGTATAAAATGTAACTACTGATGGTGCTATAATTTTAAAGTTTGGAAACGTCTTACAATTTACACATTCTAAAGATTGACATGTAAAGATTTTGGCGCAGAAACTAGATAATTCCAGAACCTTCTATGATGAACAGCACTGGTGGTCCTGGTAGTAAGATTCCCAGTAGGATACACCAGGCACATACCAAACGCAGGGTAGTGCAGATCCAAACTACCAGTGTGGGGTTTCCCTGTGATGTGGCCTGCTGCTTTCTGACCACCCCCCCCCCCCACCCCCCACAAGCACACTGGAGCCTGCAGTGCCAAGCCTGCCCACTGCCCTTCTGCCAAACAGCCCACGGGCATGATGCCACCCTATCCCCTCCGGCTCAACCAGCCCGCCCTGGCTGCCCACACTAAACACTGCATTTCGGGGGGGAGGGGGGTTGACTACTTCCCTCGGGGGAGCTTGGTATAACGCCACACACATCCATCCATTTACCTGCTCTCTCTGTTTCACTCTCACTTTTTTATTTGTCTTTCATCCCCTTTCATTTTCCTGTGTTCTGACCTTCTTTCTTTATATTTCCTCCTCTCTCGTCTCTCCCTTCCCTCTCAACCTCCCCCTCTTTCTCTCATTCCTCACTCTCTGTTTTCACTCTCTCTCTCGCCCTCCCTCCATACCTGCCTCCCTCTGCCCCTCCCTGTCCTGTGCTGACTCAGCGCTAGTCTCCCCGCAGCTCTGTCTCATCTAGAGAGAGTCCGGGAGTGCTGCCTGAAATACGGCCAGACAGCTGCAAGGGGGCTACAGCGGCACATCCAGGGGCCACAGGCAACTTTCAGGCACCACAGGCCTTGTTCTGGGGCCACAGGGGAGTGTTCAGGGGCCACAGGCCGAGTTAAGGGCTCACAAGCAGTGTTCTGGGGCCACAGGGGAGTGTTCAGGGGCCACAAGCAGTGTTCTGGGGCCACAGGCCAAATTCAGGGGGCCACAGGCTGCGTTCAGCCTCTGCTGCGCCTAACCCAAACAGCGACGCGGATTCATGAGCGTTAGAGTTTCTGCTGTCGTCGCCGCCGCCGACCGCGCGGTCCCCCGGGACCCTCCCTCGGAGACGTGCATCATGGGACGTGCGGTCCCCAGGCGGATTACGCGGCCTGTCTAATCAGCGTTATCATAAAGAGCAATAATGACTACCTTCAACCGTAACGAGGACCTGCTCCGCACCGAAAACTCATTAGAGAGAGAAAACGCCGCGCGTTCGTCCCCGGCACTGCACCTCCCCCAGAGGACGGCACGCCGCAGCCACACTGCGCAGAATCCATCTTCTGTCTGAGCGGCTCAGAGTTACCCCGCGTTACCCCTTCATCACCAGCGTGATTAACGTGGAGAGGGTCTCCACGGAGACGGGCTCAGCGGACGTCGTCCCGCGACCGCGTTTGCGGGAGGACCGCGAGAGAGAGCGAGGCAGGAGAGCGAGAGGACGCCGGCGTCGCCTGAGACAGGCAGCACAGGAAAACAGAGCATCATGGGAAATCCTGCGCCAGACGGCACATGCGACCACAGCAGGGCTGTCGTAGGAATAAGCGTGAGAATTACTGACTGGGTCCAGAAGTCTCCTTTTAACAGGATGGCTGAAGAGTAAGAAAATGGACAGCGTAGCAGGAGAGAGGGAGGACGATCAGTGGCTCGCTGAGCTTGACGGACAGCTGGTGTATTACAGGGAGCGTTGCAGAGCTGACGGTGTGTGGGGGCCGACGCCCCGGACGCGTCGGCATGGTTACCTGCGTGGTGGCGGTGGACGTCGTGCTGCTGCGGGACCCCCACATCTGCTGGAACTGCACCCGGATCTCGGCAAACGTCTCGATGATGACGGCGATGAACACGTTCTGGAGGGGGGGGCGGGGGGGCACAGGGAGAGGGTGAGGAAGATGATTTGGGGTGTGGGGGGGTGTTCTGGTGCGTTCCCCACCCCCCCACACCCACGCACATTTGTAACAGAGCAAGTCATTAGCACTGCTGTAGAGAGGGGACCCCAGGAGAACAGGAAGGGTGAGCCTTGCCTGTTTAATACTTTACCACATCATTTCCTATCTCCCGCTGCACTGTAATTACATCATCATCTCCTAATCCCTGAAGGAACAGGACTGACAAAATTACATGATCTGAGTGTGTGTTTTTGTGTGTGTGTGTGTGTGTGTGTGTGTGTGTGTGTATGTGTGTACGCTTATGAACATGCGTGTTCGTGTGCGTGCGTGTGTGTGTTTGTGTGAGTGTGTGTATGTGTGCGCGCATATGTACATGCGTGTGTGTGTGTGTGTGTGTGTGTCACATGATAACCACATACTGAAACTGTTACATCAGGTATGAATGTTACTCCCTGTTATTAATCACAGCACCTTGCTTGGTGCAGGGCCCAGACAATCAGGCATCGGATCGACTGCTTCGGTCTACACCTGCACTGAGGTGAGAGATGCAGCCTACACCTGTACTCAGGTGAGAGATGCAGCCTACACCTGCACTGAGGTGAGAGATGCAGCCTACACCTGTACTCAGGTGAGAGATGCAGCCTACACCTGTACTCAGGTGAGAGATGCAGCCTACACCTGTACTCAGCTGAGAGATGCAGCCTACACCTGTACTCAGGTGAGAGATGCAGCCTACACCTGCACTGAGGTGAGAGATGCAGCCTACACCTGCACTGAGGTGAGAGATGCAGCCTACACCTGTACTCAGGTGAGAGATGCAGCCTACACCTGTACTCAGGTGAGAGATGCAGCCTTACACCTGTACTGAGGTGAGAGATGCAGCCTACACCTGTACTCAGGTGAGAGATGCAGCCTACACCTGTACTCAGGTGAGAGATGCAGCCTACACCGGTACTCAGGTGAGAGATGCAGCCTACACCTGCACTGAGGTGAGAGATGCAGCCTACACCTGCACTCAGGTGAGAGATGCAGCCTACACCTGCACTGAGGTGAGAGATGCAGCCTACACCTGCACTCAGGTGAGAGATGCAGCCTACACCTGCACTGAGGTGAGAGATGCAGCCTACACCTGTACTGAGGTGAGAGATGCAGCCTACACCTGCACTCAGGTGAGAGATGCAGCCTACACCTGCACTCAGGTGAGAGATGCAGCCTACACCTGCACTCAGGTGAGAGATGCAGCCTACACCTGCACTCAGGTGAGAGATGCAGCCTACACCTGTACTCAGGTGAGAGATGCAGCCTACACCTGTACTCAGGTGAGAGATGCAGCCTACACCTGCACTCAGGTGAGAGATGCAGCCTACACCTGTACTCAGGTGAGAGATGCAGCCTACACCTGCACTGAGGTGAGAGATGCAGCCTACACCTGTACTCAGGTGAGAGATGCAGCCTACACCTGCACTGAGGTGAGAGATGCAGCCTACACCTGTACTCAGGTGAGAGATGCAGCCTACACCTGTACTCAGGTGAGAGATGCAGCTGCAACGGACGCACACGCCAACGAGCACGAGTCTGACAAAGAGGAAGAGGAAGAGGAAGAGGGGTGTTCACCTTGACCAGCCAGGCGAGGAAGAAGATGAGGGTGATGAAGTAGAAGTAGGATCGCCAGCGGGGGAAGCTGTCGATGGCGCGGTACATGAGGAAGACCCAGCCCTCCTGCGAAGCCGCCTCGTACACCGTGAATATGCTGGTGCCTGATGGGATAGCGAGGAGAAACGCACACCGTCACGTTCACACCGTGAATATGCTGGTGCATGATGGGATAGCAGGGGAAACGCACACCGTCACGTTCACACCGTGAATATGCTGGTGCATGATGGGATAGCAGGGGAAACGCACACCGTCACGTTCACACCGTGAATATGCTGGTGCATGATGGGATAGCGGGGAGAAACGCACACCGTCACGTTCACACCGTGAATATGCTGGTGCCTGATGGGATAGCAGGGGAAACGCACACCGTCACGTTCGCACCGTGAATATGCTGGTGCATGATGGGATAGCGAGGAGAAACGCACACCGTCACGTTCACACCGTGAATGTGCAGGTGCATGATGGGACAGCGAGGAGAAACGCACACCGTCACGTTCACACCGTGAATGTGCAGGTGCATGATGGGACAGCGAGGAGAAACGCACACCGTCAGGTTCACACCGTGAATATGCTGGTGCATGATGGGATAGCGAGGAGAAACGCACACCGTCACGTTCACACCGTGAATGTGCTGGTGCATGATGGGATAGCGAGGAGAAACGCACACCGTCAGGTTCACACCGTGAATGTGCAGGTGCATGATGGGATAGCGAGGAGAAACGCACACCGTCAGGTTCACACCGTGAATGTGCTGGTGCATGATGGGATAGCGGGGAGAAATGAGTCATGTGTCCGCGGCGGCCATCCCCCACCTTCAGGTGAACGGCCTGTGTTCAGCCATCACATCACAAATAATGCGAGGGAAACAACGCAAAGGCAAACTCACACACCCAGTCACTGCATTCCATCGTTCGGTGGTGCAGGAAGCCCGTATCTGTGAGAGCGCACCAGACTCATCCATTCAGCCCATTAACACAGCAGTACCGTCACGGAACCTTTACTGAACCTTCACTGAACGTTTACTGAACCTTTACTGAACCAAAGTACCACAGCAGTGCTCCACCTCAGATTCAAAGCGCCAACCTTCTGGGTCTGAGGCTAGGTCCTTAACTTCTGCTCCTCACTGAATTCGCACTGCAAAGGGACTTCGCGTCCTTGAATCCAGAAAAATAAACAAGCTAATTTGGCTGCAGCTTTCAAGCTCTGTTATGTGGAGGTGGATGTGTTTGTTCCCCCTCTTTTATGCAACTACAGCATCCTTATAAAGTACTGCACAAAGACATGACAGACTAACAATGAACAGTCACACTGTCGGGAGAGAATCTAATCAGTGAATATTCTACTGGGGAATTCCTTTTCCTGATGTTAGCAGTTAAATGAATTTCACAGAGAATTTCCTCTCTCTCTGCCCCCCTCTCTCTCTCTCTCTCTCTCTCTCAGCCCCTCTCACTCTCTCTCTCTCCATCGCTCCCTAATCATTTAAAGCTCCTTGTCATTTCTGCTTTACTTTGCCAGATCCGTCGCCCACCATTTTGTGGTAAAATATGTTTACACATTCGGTTATAAGGGTGGAATGCAATTACTTTCCTGGAGTTGTGTGTTTCAGAGAAAAGCAGTTTGGATAACGTGATATTTCATGTCTAAACGGCATGACAGAGGTGGCAGCCCTGCGGAGGACTTTGAGAAGGAAACAGAACCACAGCCTTCAGTTTTTCTGTTTCACTTTATATCTTCATCTACCTGCAAATAAATTAAACAGTATTAAGATACAGTATAAGCATTGATGCTGCATAAGGCAGAATTTTTTATATTAGTCTAAGAAGGCACCGCAAATTATCATTCCGTTACAATTCGGCACTTAGTCAACACACTGAGGGGAGGACACCCCTGTTGCCTTTTAAAAATAAATTGGATATTCACCACATATAGCGCTCAAATGTCGTTTCGTTTCAAAGATACATTCTCGCAAGACCTATATCGTGCGTGAGAGTCATTACTATCTATGCGTATGATTTTTATCCCTTTAGACCGTTAACAATCACCATCTGCTCACAGTCAACAGCCTTGTCTACATGACACCAAGCAATCTACCCGGGAAACCCGAACTCTGACACTGAAGCAAGGCTCTTTTCCCTCAAACACCAAAAGCCAAGCTGTACCACTTTTCCTGACATCACTACCACTTTCCTTTCTTGCCTCCCACCTCACATTCCAACTGATGCATAAGTGCTGCGGAAAAATCCCACAGTGGAATTCCTGTATTTCTCTAAATGGACTAAACGCTGGTTTCTACGGGTGAAAGGCAGAATGACAGTAAACGCGTTGAGAGAGAGAGAGGGAGGGGGGGGGAGAGAGGGAGGGAGAGGGGGGGGAGAGGGAGAGGGGGAGAGAGAGAGAGAGAGAGAGAGAGAGAGAGAGAGAGAGAGAGGGAGAGGGAGAGAGGGAGAGAGGGAGAGGGAGAGGGAGAGGGAGAGAGAGAGATAGGGAGAGAGGGGGGGAGAGAGGGAGGGAGAGGGGGGGAGGGAGAGAGAGAGAGAGAGGGAGAGGGAGAGAGAGAGAGAGAGAGAGAGAGAGAGAGAGAGAGAGGAGAGAGAGAGAGAGGCTCTGCAGGCCCCACGGCTGTCTGACGGAAGCCAACTGCCACCCCAGAGCTAAAGACCAAGCCCTCTACCCTACCCTAGAGAGCTCAAAAAGGGCGCTCGGAGCTTCGCCAGGCTGCTCCTGCTGTACGTAATAAAGATTGTGGTGGGCCTGTATATTTTAAACGGTGCGGATATATGAAATGCTCTTATTGCCCACTCGGTCAACACAATATCGCTCGTTCCCACTTCCGCAGGCAGTTAAATTACCTTCATTTGCGTGCTGATGTCTGCCGCTGATTGCTCGCTTCAAGGACAGAAATAGCAGGAGCGACTGATAAAAGACTCCTATAAAATAACTTTGAGAAATTAAAAGGCAGTTGGAACTGAAAGACGATATGCGCGCAAATAATAACGTTCACCACTGGATGCATTTCCTCTCCTTTCTATGAGGGACGGTCTGCTCAGCTGGACATCTGAAAATGTGCAGTAAAAGCAATGAGCTTTTAAGACCGCAGTTGCTGAGGTACTGAGCATATTAGCACAGATGAACCAGAAGAGCTACTTTGGCTACTAACAGCAGACTGACGCCACTGACTGGAGACTGAGGATCAAGGATAGTGATGGGATACCGGAGCTTCTGGTTGAAGACCCAGGTTTCTGATTGGAGACCCAGGCTTCTGATTGGAGACCCAGGCTTCTGACGGGAGACCGGGACTTCTCATTGGAGAGTGACGCTACCAATGGGAGATCAAGGATTCTGATGGGAGACCGGGACTTCTCATTGGAGACTGAGGCTACCAATGGGAAACCAGGGCTTCAGTTTGGAGACCAAGGCTACCAATGGGAGACCGGAGCTTCTAATCAGAGACCGAGGCTACCAATGGGAGATCGAGGATTCTGATTGGAGGCCGAGGCTCCCAATGGGAGACCAAGTCTTTCTGAACACTGCAGTGTATGGAGCCACTGTACCAACAATGAGCGCATTTCAAATCAGAGACCTTTGCTCTCCTCAGAGAAGACACCACGAGTGATCTCAGATCAGTAAAGTTGTAGAGAGAACACGCTACAGAAGCAGCAGCCATTTTGGCTCGTCCTGAGGCCACACTTTCCCCAGCGCTGCATGGAGGGTATTCTGGCTGTGACGGCGCACAGCAGCAGGCCTAGAGAAAACCCCCCTGCCATCGAAGCTTCAGCAGGGACTCACAGAACAGCGAGGCCGTCTCCAAAGCCCTCGTTCATGGAAATTTCGAGATTAGCGATGCAGCGAAGGTAGGACTTTAGGGCTGGATTAATGTCAGAGAAATTCAATGGACACCCCGCTAAAGAGCTGCAGTAATCAGATTAAATTCACACACGCGCTGTGCGGTCTGTGAGCGGGAATTTCTGGCTCCTTCCTAAATGGGCCGTTTGGGGAGAAGAGCATTTGAATTTAGCGGCCATGGTACAGTACCCGAGTCCCATAACTAACAGCAAAATGTCACATCTACTCAGCTTTAACCCATTACTGTACACACACACTACTCAGCTTTAACCCATTACTGTACACACACACACACTACTCAGCTTTAACCCATTACTGTACACACACACACTACTCAGCTTTAACCCATTACTGTACACACATACACACTACTCAGCCTTAACCCATTACTGTACACACACACACACTACTCAGCTTTAACCCATTACTGTACACACACACTACTCAGCTTTAACCCATTACTGTACACACACACACACTACTCAGCTTTAACCCATTACTGTACACACACACACACACTACTCAGCTTTAACCCATTACTGTACACACACACTACTCCGCTTTAACCCATTACTGTACACACACACACTACTCAGCTTTAACCCATTACTGTACACACACACACACTACTCAGCTTTAACCCATTACTGTACACACACACTACTCAGCTTTAACCCATTACTGTACACACACACACACACTACTCAGCTTTAACCCATTACTGTACACACACACACACACTACTCAGCTTTAACCCATTACTGTACACACACACACACTACTCAGCTTTAACCCATTACTGTACACACACACTACTCAGCTTTAACCCATTACTGTACACACACACTACTCAGCTTTAACCCATTACTGTACACACACACACACTACTCAGCTTTAACCCATTACTGTACACACACACACTACTCAGCTTTAACCCATTACTGTACACACACACACACTACTCAGCTTTAACCCATTACTGTACACACACATTACTCAGCTTTATCCCATTACTGTACACACACACTACTCAGCTTTAACCCATTACTGTACACACACACTACTCAGCTTTAACCCATTACTGTACACACATACTACTCAGCTTTAACCCATTACTGTACACACACACACTACTCAGCTTTAACCCATTACTGTACACACACATCTCAGCTTTAACCCATTACTGTACACACACACACACACACATCTCAGCTTTAACCCATTACTGTACACACACACACTACTCAGCTTTAACCCATTACTGTACACACACACACACACTACTCAGCTTTAACCCATTACTGCACACACACACTACTCAGCTTTAACCCATTACTGTACACACATACTACTCAGCTTTAACCCATTACTGTACACACACACACTACTCAGCTTTAACCCATTACTGTACACACACACACACTACTCAGCTTTAACCCATTACTGTACACACACACACACTACTCAGCTTTAACCCATTACTGTACACACACACTACTCAGCCTTAACCCATTACTGTACACACACACACTACTCAGCTTTAACCCATTACTGTACACACACACTACTCAGCTTTAACCCATTACTGTACACACACACTACTCAGCTTTAATCCATTACTGTACACACACACACACACTACTCAGCTTTAACCCATTACTGTAGACACACACTACTCAGCTTTAACCCATTACTGTACACACACACACACTACTCAGCTTTAACCCATTACTGTACACACACACACACTACTCAGCTTTAACCCATTACTGTACACACACACACACACACTACTCAGCTTTAACCCATTACTGTACACACACACTACTCAGCTTTAACCCATTACTGTACACACACACACACACACACACACACACCAGCAACATCAACTTTATTATGCTGAAAAGTGTAGTGCCAGTAAAATCAGCACCTGAACCAGTTACAAGGACCCACTACTGTTTCCCAAGGAAGTCTCGTCTGACCTTCCGAGCCTCTGCAGAGTTCTGCTTTTGCCACCCGATGTTTTTGCAAATGGATCTGCATTTGTTCCCAGAGACAGCCCCCATTGCTATTCGTATCGTCTGCAGCAGGGGTCCCCAAACTTTTTACAGTCAGCCCCCCCAAACCCCGCCCCCACCACCTCCTCCTTTGGTAATAGGAATTCTTGAAGTCCCAGTCCCCGCCTACCACACACATTCTACACTGAGCCTTTTTCCTTCAACCCCCCCGCCCCCCCCCCGTCCCCCCTACTTTGGGAGCCGCTGGTCTACGGGACTCCAGCTGTGCAGAAGGGACTTTCCTCTCGCGTGGACGTCATTCCCCCGCCTAACGGACGTCGAGCATTTTCCGGATTATTCCAGGGAAGGATTTCCCTGCAGATTAGCGTGACTGGCTGACTGACTGAAGGATCTCCACACAGTCGCTCCCCCGTTGGGACCAGCAAGTAAACAAACCCCCACCCACAGACCTCACGCCCCCATCCATCTGAGTTACTGCAAGCCAACGCTAGCCGTTAGCGCTAGCCGTTAGCGTGCCATTTTAAGCGCTTTCCATCATTTATGTTAAAGAGAATACACTGGAGTGAGTAACAGTACGAGTAGCGCTAACTCCTGGTGTGCACATATTCTTTCTGTGTAAGAATTCTTCAAACCTTTCTTTCGTTTTACAAGAATGCCACGTCAAAGGATACAAACTGTATCTTATTTTCTTATAAAATTTATCCCAAAAAAACGTGGCATATAAAAATTTAAAAATTGAGCCTAAAGGTAACAAGCCTTGGCTGGACAGCATACGTCTATATATCTGCATGCTTCATTAAAATTCTTCAATGCCTCCAGCGTTACATGGCCTTCCAAAGTAGTTACCCATGTAGGAAGTGCCACGGACACACAGCAGGGCTAACCAAGTGGTCCCCTGATGCTCCCAGTTCGCCATTTTCCAGCAGAAAAACACCATTTTAGTTACGACGAAACAATTTAACCTCCAGAACAGAAATCAGCCGTGACAACTCTGTCATCCAACATGCTGAACATGGCTAACGCTAAGTTGCCATGGGCCATGTATGCACTGACGTACCACATGTCAAACGGGGGTGAGTATTTATGCACCTTTTCACAGCAAGTTAAAAACATGGATAATTAATAGGAGCAAATGGCAGGAAGTGTTTTGACAAGCCGTGATGTGATTCTTCGTGCCCCTTTCGCCAACCCACACAACGACGCCTGAGGAAATAACCTCTTGTTCCGGCTCTGTTGTCGCGCCGACGCACGCTGCATTTCAATAACAACACTACGCTTCGTCCATCGCTGAGGTCTAAACGAGCCCACAGCAGGAACTGAACCACAGATTAAATATGCAAGTCATCGTTGTAAATATGCTACAGACACACCGGGGCTACTACAAGCCCTGCAACAGTCGCGGAACAGTAACTATGACAAACATGCACTGATAAATATCACACATTCTATTAATGCGCACTTTCCAGTGATACGTGTTATCAGCACAGAGGAAAAAAACAGACAGATGCAGGCATTGTAGGTCAATCAATCAACCAAATTATTTATATAGCATATTTCACAGCAGTTGTCACAATACGCTTCACAGACAACCCTGGCCTAGGCCCCCCCCCCCACAGGAGCAAGCCCAAAGCAACAGTGGCAAGGAAATAAATTCCCCGTGGCAGATGGGAAGACAGACAGGTGCAGTCAGAGAAGGACCGACAGATTCAGCGCTTGGTCGACAGACCAATGACAGACAACAGAAACAGTGAGGTCACAGGTCACGCAGGTGCTCGGATACAGAGCGAAGGTGAAGGTGAAGGTGAACGTGGGGGGGTGGGGGGGGGGGGCGCCTCACCCAATTCGTTGAAGCCGCTGTAGCCCAGCTCCTGTCGGCTGAGGCCCAGGTCCTCCAGGTCCTCGCACTTGAAGCCCATGGGACAGGGGTACCCCTCCCCGTCGGGGGAGCAGTGTGTGTCCGGGATGGCCAAACTATTCCAGGACACGTTACTGGAGGGGGGAGAGAGGAGAGGGAGACCGCAGTTAAGCAAAGGACATCGCTGAGGTGAAATCAGCACCGTGAAATATAGAGCCCAGACTTGCGCTCGAGACGACGAACGTTCCCGCCGTTTTCAGCGAACTGTTACCGCTGAACGATTTTAAATGAACATTCCACTTAGTTCACCACCAACACATCCCTAATAAAAATGGATGCGACTAAACGGAGGGTCGTTTTCACAATGGCTTCCGCGATACAGTCCTGATATGACCTCACAGGCAGGACCGTCATACTTATCAGAGTGCCATGAACACTGCCTATTGATCTCAACCTGAAACTGACAGATGCTCTGTTCAAAAAAATACAATTAAGTACCTTATTGGAACTGGAATTTTGATGCTAAGTTTCAACTGTCAGTCATAGTTCAAAAAGCCGAAGCAATTTTCTTTATCACAACAAGCCAGCAGGATTACAGAATGTAAAAATATGGCGGTGTAATCTTTTCCAAAACGAAATGATCTCCTATTAAAACTGGGACTTCATTCAGAAACTGCTTTCTTTCTCAAAGGGAAGCGGCACATCTGATGAAGTAATCCGATTTATGGGGGTCAGTTCCAAATCTAATCCTAATTGAGATTCATCTCTCTTTATTTCTCCTGATTTGTTACAGAGGGAGTTGCATTACATCAAGCAGACGCTCTTCTTATCCAGAGCAACTTGCATAACTTTTAAAAAGTTTCTTTTTTTTGTTTACATGGCACCCATTTATATTTAGTGAGATACACACTGAAGAATTTCAGTTTAAGTACCTTGCTCAAGAAAAAATCTAAGGGGGTGGTGGCTTTTGCAACCTTGACTACCATCACCCCCACACACACCGTCGCCCACACACACACACACACACCATCGCCCACACACAAACACACCATCGCCCACACACACACCACATGCGAGGCTCAAGATGTTACCAGGTCCTCTCTGAGGAGACACAGTCAGTAGATGTCTGTGGTGACACGCACCAGGCCCAGTAAGATGGCAGCTGATTGCAATCATTTCAAGTTCAGTTCAACCTGATGTGTGCTTGACCCTGAAAGATCAGCAGTTAGAGTGTTACACCCAGCCAGCAAGCAACAACATCAGGCCTTCATACCATGATGGCCAGCAGGGTGTGGTCCATCTGACCCGCTCTATTATTATATTCATCACATTCTGCCCTTAACTTATGCAAACGTTCAGACGTACCAGCAAAGTTGTTTGTTTTTTGTCCCCGGAGGGTTAAGATTAGTGGAATCACATTTCGTCGATGAAATATGGCTTTATATTATATGCAGCTACTGAAATGAGGAATTAACACAATAAGTCTGGCTTACTATGAGACCACTGTTATCACGCACTCCAGGCTACATTTATGTAACGGGACACAGGTGTCGAAACCGAGGCAACGGCGTTCTGCATTCCGAAAGAAGAATGTTCTAGAGACACAGTTCCTCCAGAACCCGCTGTCCACGTGGAGCCTCATAAATCAGGCTGTGACATATTCTAAGGGCCAGGTGGGATTTCTAATGGTCACTCAGAAGACTCAGCAGGTTGATGAGGGTGTGATGGCTGTAGGTGATACTGCTGTCAATACAAGGCCCATTGATTTAGCTCATTTTCTGCAGTTTTCCCATTCAAGTTACACAACAGGAGAACTTTTGCCAAGGAATTCCAAAGGAAAACACATGTGCTTACTGTACCTATTCCCTTCACCCTCTATATCTTTCTATCCCTCTTATACTCATTCTCTATCAATATCTCTTCCCTCCTTCTCACACACACGCACACACACAGATACAGACACAGACACAGACACCACACACGCACACACTCCGACACACAGACATCCCACACACACACGCACACACACACACACACACCCAGACACACACCCAAACACGCGCGCGCGCGCACACACACACACACACACACACACACACACACACACACCTTTCTCTGTTTTGGTCGCAGGTGTGACTCCAGGAGCTGCTTGACGTGTCTAATGAGGATTAATGCCCTCAAATCAGCCAGCCAGACAGCGCTCCCAGCTGCTCATTAGGGCCATTTGCAGTGAGTGGGGATAATTCATGGGGCTAAGGGAAAGGCCACTCAAAGGTGCGGTGCAGAACCAGGACACCTGTAATCATATTCCCATTGATGACCTCCCTGTGGGTAATCAAAGACAGCACCTCCTTTCCACGAAACCACAGCTGATAGATGGAGCAGGATATTGGGGAGGCTCACGGTCGCTAATGTCACGCAATGCAATCTGCATTTCCAATCCTGAGACCAGAAATCTCAACGAATGCTAAATATTAAAGTCATTAATCTCCTTTTTTTTTTTTTTTTTTAAAAGTCATTTCAAAAAGGGACATAAATAGGGAATAAGATATACTCGAAAAATGTGTGATGACGACATGGAATTTATCAGGGAAAATTCAACAAGAATTTTTGAGGTCATTGACATTTTACAAAAAAAAGAATAATTCTGTCAATGATTTAAGAGTTTTCTTTAGGGTGCCACAACAGAGCCACACTCCCTCACCGTGTCCTGTACGGACACACACTCCATCAGTGTCCTGTGCGGACACACACTCCATCAGTGTCCTGTGCGGACACACACTCCATCAGTGTCCTGTGCGGACACACACTCCCTCACCGTGTCCTGCACGGACACACACCTTCATAAGAGACCGAGGATGCTGGGGTCTGTGAGGTTACTTCACATGGGCCCTCAGGGGCCTTGTTTTCGCTGTGCAGTCGTCTGAGCAGTGGTTCGGGGTCACTGCACACATCTCTAAAGCCCTGAGACATCAGCCTGCTGACACCCCTCTGCTGCCTCCTCCAGCCTTTTCCCCTCTGGGCGAAACAAACAGAAAATCCTCCCTCCGTTTCCTCTCCCCCTCCAAAGTCATCCCCTCCGCTCCGGATTGAGCTGTGCCTTTGTGACAAGGACACGGGGCAGCGAGAGATTAAAACACCTTCAACCTTCAACTGACGAGTCCGACACCTGGGGTTCCAACCTCGCCACGATTACACCTGGGGTTCCAACCTCGCCACGATTACACCTGGGGTTCCAACACTGCCGCCTGATTATAACTGGGGCTCTGTCTACGCAAAAGACATAAAATAAAATGCCCACACAGCATACGCAAACAGTAAACAAACAGAAGACGGCTCATCTCGTCCTACGGATGAGCTCTTTGTTGTGGATTAGAAGAGGATGCTTCCAGCACTGAAACTCGTCTCTGTGAGTAATTACTGCGCCTCTCTCTGCTAAAGTATGAGACGCTCGGTGGCGTGCGACAGCAGCGGCTCCTGTAATGCCTGACGCTCAAGAGGAGCGGAGAGGCAAGCAGGAAATGAGCCCCACTGCAGGTACTCCACTTCCTGGCAGAGGAGCGCTCGACACAGCAGAACAGCTCTACCATGAACCTGCGGGGGGGGGGGGGGGGGGTACTGGGTGCCTGAACACCTGCCCCTTTTGCCCCAAGTGCCCCAAGTGCCCCTTTGATTAAAAACAATAAATTATTTTTGTATCTTTACCATTGCTGTCATTAATCTTCATTAATACATTTAGACATTTAGATAATACATAAGATATGTTCTGAATAATAACTGGTTGTGGCAAAACACTTTTTCTAGGTCGGTGTGCCCTCTTCTCTCTTTGAGCACCTGCCCCTCATGAGGCCTCTGCACAGCCAGGTCTGGAACAGATGGAAACTGTGGTGCTGAAGAGTAATCAACAGGAAACTCTGACCCAGACGGAGCGAAACAGAATTCATACACGCAGGTTCATTAGCGTGATTACGGAAGGCGGCATCGCTGGGTACTGCAGCCCAGTCTTCTCTGCTCCACCACGAGCGAATATTAAACACCTGCCGGAAATGGGCCCCTGCAGCTGGGATTCAAACTGGCAACCAGCTGAGAACTACGTATGCCAGGCAACCAAAAAATGGCCGGCCTTTATGTAAAATAATTGTTCAAGGCAAAGATTTTTGTTTTTTATTTATCTTCAGTGCTCCTCAGAGCCAGTCACCATTAGGGTATCAGTAAAGTCCCAGTTCAGTCCGTGTCCTTGAATCTCCGTTGGTCACAGTGCAAATCCACTGGCAGCCCAGCCAAATCAAAGCAGCACTTCACGGTTCTACACGCCTCAGTTATTTTCCAATTTCATGCAGCCAAAAAGAAAAAAAAACATTTTAAATAAGGGAAAGGCTGTCAGCCCATTGGGCAAACAACTGCTGCCCCTAACTTATGAATGACAAGCATTTTATACATAATCACGAAGCTCCATGTATTTTTTTAGCCTGTGTAATTTGAAAGCAAGTGTCATGAAGATACTCAAGTGAAAAATGGAAACCCCTTACAGCCAGGCTCTCCACATCTTTCCGTCCCCCCCTCTTCCTTCCTCCCTCCCCCTCCATCCCTCACTCCCTCCCTCACCCTTACTCTCTCCCTTCTTCTCTCTTCCTCCCTCCCCCTCCATCCCTCGCTCCCTCCCTCACTTCTTCCCTCCCTTCATCCCTCACTCTCTTCCTCCCTCCCCCCTCTCTCCCTCCCTCCCTCCCTCCCACCGTACATCCAAGCGTATTCTCACTGTACTTCAGCAAGTGCTTCAGCGTTACCAAACAAAGAACCATTCATTACAATGCCACCCGCCCTGTTAGCACCCCAGCAACCTCCCCCCCTTACTCTTCCCCCCCGCCCCTTACTCTTTCACCAGCCCCCTACTTACTCTTCCCCCCCACCCCTTACTCTTTCACCAGCCCCCCCTTACTCTTCCCCCCCGCCCCTTACTCTTCCCCCCCGCCCCTTACTCTTCCCCCCCACACCTTATTCTTCCCCCCCCTTACTCCTCTCCCCCCCCTTACTCTTTCACCAGCCCCCCCCTTACTCTTCCCCCCCGCCCCTTACTCTTTCACCCCCCTTACTCTTTCCCCCCGCCCCTTACTTTTCCCCCCCTGCCCCTTACTCTTCCCCCCCGCCCCTTACTCTTCCCCCCTGCCCCTTACTCTTCCCCCCCGCCCCTTACTCTTCCCCCCTGCCCCTTACTCTTCCCCCCCTGCCCATTACTCTTCCCCCCCCGCCCCTTACTCTTCCCCCCCGCCCCTTACTCTTTCACCAGCCCCCCCCTTACTCTTTCACCGTGTCGTTGGTGACACAGTGGTAGTTAAACGTGCCGAACATCTGAACTCCCAGGATTCCGTAGAGCAGGAGGAAGAAGAGGAGGAAGATGGAGACGCTCCAGATCTGTTCTCCCGACCGTCTGATGATAGAGTCAGAGAGTCAGAGAGACAGAGAGAGAGAGAGAGAGAGAGAGAGAGAGAGAGAGAGAGAGAGAGAGAGAGAGAGAGAGACGTGTTCCTCAAAAACGAAACACAAACCAGGATAATCGCATCGCTTTAAACCTCCTCGTCCCGCACGCGTTCCGTCCTGTCAGAGCGCTTACTTCAGGATGTTGGTGATGCGCGTGCGCGGGAGCTCGAACCGGAAGTAGATCCGGAACGCCCGGATCATGATGAGGGCCCGGGGTATCCGCAGCATCCCCCACGGCGACATCTGGTCCACGATCTCCGCGATTTCAAACACCTGAGCGCAAGAACCGAGAGTCAAGCGCCGCACGTCGTCGAGGGCAACCGACACCGCGAGAGTTTCCGGTGAAAAACAGGCCTGCTAGGAAAAAAAGGCTCTTCTCTGTTTCTGTTAAGCGGCTTTGTGTGTGGGAAAAGCGCAATAAACAAATAAAGTTAAACTGAATTGAATGGATCAAAAATATGCACTCGGACTCTTCAGAGAGACTACCCAAAGAAGACACTGGAGCACTCATAAAAAATAAAGCATGTTAATTTAAATAAGACTGACGTTTCCATTTATCGTCTTCTTGAGACTCTAAAGACGGTAAGTTGAAACGTCACTCTTATTTAAATAAAGAACAAGACGCCAAGTCAAAAACGTCAGTCTTGTTTAAACAAACGTGTTTTATTTTGTATGAGTGCTCCAGTGTCTACTCTGGGTATTCTCTCTGAAGATCCAGGTGTATGTTTTTGTTACATGCACTGTTCCACACTGAGAGCACCTTCTCTCGTTTATAAGCTTCGCCTGTTGCACGTTACATAGTCCCTATTTCACAAATTTACCTGCAGCACCAGAGAGACCCAGAGGAAGAAAACCATGAAGCCGTCGAACATGCACCACCGATCCTTAACATAAGGACTGTCCCCCTGAAAGAAAAGCACGTTTCATTATCCAGCAAATAAGAGGTTAAAAGCAAAACATAATAACAATAATAACAACCTAACTCACTTTTGGAGGCCAGTCAGGTTTGTGATAAATACACACTCATAACTTAAACTAATTCACCCCCTGTAGGTTCATCATTGTTTCTGAAATAATACCGTACCAGTCATAACGTATAATTAACCTAGAAAATACCCATTACAACAATTCAAAAAAGCGAAACGATAACATTTTGTCACTTGTTGGTAACAACTTGCAGTGAAATATTTATTTTCCGTTCAGTAATTATTTAATAGTTATTAATTATGCCCAGCAGTGAAGGTGAGGCCCGAGGACGAGGAGGTGGAAAGACCATCGATCAGATCACGATGCCGGTGATGCAGAGGCAATAAAGGAGACAAACGTCAGTCTTCTTTAGGGTGTCACAGCAGTGTCATAAACAAGGCCCGGTTAAGCCATCTCTCTACAGACCACTCAGAGGCCACCACATTAGGACAGAGTGCACAGATCTAATTATGCCTAAACTGGTGCGTAAGAGCACCCAGGGGCCTGACTGAGGGACCGCAAACAGAAACACAGGCTGCCTGGGGGGTGGGGGGGGGGGGGGGGGGGCGGGGGGCTCATTTCACCCCTGAGTAACTGGCGCAAAAGTGAATTCTCTCACAGTGAGCACTGAACGATTGCAGGTGCAGAATTTATATTTCAGCTGCGCAGTCCTGCGCTGTTCATCAGTACTGAACGGAGGGCATGAGCGTGCAGTGACGGGCGGCACGAGAAATGGAGATATCAAAAAAAAAAAAGGTGTGTGTGTTTTTCTCCCCACTCGTGAGAATTAGCTGAAACTCGTCAGTGCAGCCAGTGCTGATGCCGAGTGTGTACCTTAGACTAATAAATCGATTTTTACCATTTTCTCTATTAACCTATTTAAGTGTGCTCCTTTGCATAACACTTTTTTTTAATTAATAAAAGATTTTAGTGCATGTGAAAGCAAATCACATAGAATATTAATATGGACATAATATTAATGCTAACAGCTACACTGATTAAGTAAAAGGCAACAGGCTTAGCGGGATGTTACTGTTAGGAAGCTGAACACACACAGCGTGTTCACTTGCTTGCTTAAGTCGCAAATATCCACAGTTTCTGAAGAAGAGTGTTAGCAGCAATGCACAATTTCCATAAACAGTGTGAGCAATTCTCTGTGGAGCAATGTCCCCATTTTTAGGGGGAACCTAAACAAATAAATTTGCTTAAAACCACCCAATGCCTGCTAAACAAAGGTATTTGTCACAGGGCAAGAGTGCCAAGGAAGCGAGAGTCCTTTTCAAGCACCCTACATTAGTACAGACATTGCGAGATTGATGAACATGAAAGAGTTTGTCTATTTTAACTGCAGAGCAGCCAGCAGGCAAAGCATTCTGGGATTGAGCTGCAGTCGTATTGTATACACGCTCTGACTAGCTCTGTGCTAGCCCTAACTGCTGCATTAACACTTATCAACAAACTCCTGCAACAACCACATACTCTATACCTTGTCAAGTTAGCTTTCACCTCAGCTGTAGCCTGCTTAACCCATTTTATTTGCTGTCTGCTACCTTACACCAGGCAGGCCAGTGGAGGATGGGCTCCGCCTCTATAGCCAGGTTCCTCTCGAGATTTATTCCCATTGGGGAGTTTTTGCTCACCACTGTTTGAGGGTTTTCTCCCCACTGGGAGTCTTTACCTTATGTACTTGCTATTTGGGGATTCAGGCCTGGTGTTTGCTCTGTTTGCTCTGTCTTCTTGCCTTGCTACTCTGTAAAGTGTCTTTGTGACAGTTCTCTGTAAAAAGCATTACACAGACAGACAGAACAGGCAAATATGGCAGCTCTTCTAAAGAATAGCCTCTGGTTGTTAGCACTAAATTTACAGCCACATACACATTTCCTGTGTCATCAAATGTGTTAAGTTTAACTACAATTTTGCAGCCCTTGATAAATTGTTTTTAATAGAGAAGAAGCGGCAAAAGTTGAACACTGGTGTGTCCAAGCAGGTGAAGGAGCTGCTGTTTCATTTTGTGTTGAAACACAAATTACAAATTACAAGTTATTTGTTTTAATTAATTGCAACTTACTCATTTTTTATCACATAAACAGTTACTCAATTTGCTTCAAGCACTAATCGTGTGTTTTTTCATATCACAATTGCAAACATGAATGATTAATTCAATATAAATCTGGGATACAGCAAAGTAGATGGAATTGCTTCAACAGGCAACTGCATTAACTGTGATTAAAAGTGGGCATAAAAAAATCTCACTGGAGGTGAATTGCACAGAAAACAGGAAATTAATTTGCAAAAGTGCATTCTGAAGTGTAATGAGCATTATGTACACAGACCAGTTTCAGCAAAACAAACACATAGATGAACATGGATAAATTAACATCAACAATTCCGACCCTGTCAGTGCTCAGGAGGCACCACTACGCTGGATGACGCACATTGCTCTACATTCTTTGACAAATTTTTCCAGCGGTTGAAAGATCTTGCTAAAAGAGCAGCATTAGTAAGTCTGGGCATGCTCAGTTTGATCTGAGGACAGAGATAACGCTGCTCCCACAATGCAACACAGGACGCCCGAAATATACTATCTGGCTGAGCCACACATTCAACAACAGTTAGAATGTGTGGCACATCAATCAAAGGGCTCTACAAAATTCCAACCCCAGCATAATTTTTCTTTACATCCAGTAAATGACTTATAAAAGCCAAAATTTGTTCAGCATTTGAAATGAATTTGGATTATTACAAGCATGCTTCACACCGTAGCCATGTCCAAAAAGGTTTTAGCATTTTAGACCGCTTGGAATTCAACAATTGAAAGCACACCTGTATACTACAAAGTGTGCATTTCCAGCTGGAGTCATTTTAGTAATTTAAGCAAGGGTTACGTTATTTCATTTGAAAGGCAACGCTTTTAATTTGTTTCAGAGACCGTCAAAGCTTTCGATGCCGTGTAAAAAACTGTAACTGACACTTGTGCACACAGGGAATGACACAGCAGCTGGTGGTAATGTCGTAAGAACAAGGGCCAGAGAGTTAAAGAGCTGCCCATTACAGCAGAGAAGGTTTTCCGCCATTTTCCAGCTCAGAACATAAATCGAGGATACTGCACTGAAACAAGCAGAGGCAGTTATCACCCCCTGGAGATCATCCACCCATCGTACCTTCACCAGTTAAAGAGTGAGAAGAGAACACTCGCTATTTTAGGACGAAACACTCGTCATCCTAACTCCCATATGGTGCTCTTGAGTGTCCAAGCTTAACTAATTCTCCATATGTTATATGTCATTCCAACTCTGCACAAGAATAGGTACTGGAAGTGAACACTGAAAAATATCTTCTTTTTATAAGTGCACTTATATTCCATGAAATCAGCCTGTCAGAATCAATGTCCCTCATATGATCAAAAGTGAACCAGAACTGAATTTAGAATTTTGCTGTCTCAGCACACAGAAGCATTAGGGACAAACTGGCCAATAAAAAACAATGCAGACTGCGCAAAACTGTATCTTTACATACTCCTTAATTTCTGCCGAGCTCTGTTGACATGTACCCTAAAATGGCAGCATTCATAAACGTCTCTATTTGCAATAGGTTCAGCCATTTTGTAGTATATTCAGCGATCTTGCGGTCGGTTTGCATGAAGTTTTGACCAGAAGAATGGCAGTCAGGCTGAGGAGAAGAGACCATCGCTAACACGCTTGTCAGATATCGTGTGTCTCCACTACACAGTGTAGCCCTCATAGGCTTGTGCACTGGAGCCAAGGGTTTGGAGTTCGGCCTCCGTGCACGTATATGGAATAGAGCACGTCCATTTACAGCGCATTAGCTCACACGTTATTGTTTTCGAGCTGGCGTGACGTACAGCATATTGCCAGTTATTAATGCTAGCTTATGCTCAGAGGACAGGTGCATACAGTATGTGATTTTTGTATCACTGTGCAGTTACCCGTCCTATTGGTGGAGGGCGGTGATTTCTCTGAGGGGGAGTTTACGTTTATAAGCCAGAAGGTGCGTTGGATGCCCAGCGCGCTTTTGTTTTTCCTGGTGTTGCCGTGCGCGATGGTGTGAAAGTCTCTGCGAAACCTCAGCCAAACGCGCAGGTTCTCCTCCTGCTTATCTTCTGATCTACAGCGAACTTCGCCACTGTTAATCGCACAGTGGGCTATTATTTTTGTTATGAATTTTCACTCCTTCCTTTTTGTAAAAAAAAAAAAGTTATTATCCTCGCTTTAACACCCTGGATCACGGCTGTAAATAAATCCCTGCCTGCTGTTTTTTAAAAATATTTATTTATTTTTATTTTTTTAACACACCCGGCTCCAGTGTTTCCCTGCTAATGAAACAATAACATTACATTCAGTGGATTATGAGAATCCTATATCTTGCAAACACTTGAAATCACATCATTATAAATGAGAATAACAAACAATTACTGCATTATATTTTGGGGCTGACTCCAGAAGCAATACGAGAAAAAGTCACAGTTTTTTATGAGGGAATTAAAGAATCCCTTCCTTCCGTTTATTGTTTTGAAGTTTGTGGTGCTGGAATTGCATTTCCATCCTGAAGCACCAGGTGCAAAATACATTTAGTGGATTCTCCAAAAAAAAAAAAAAAAAAGGATGGCTTACCAAGGTACAGGTGAGGATGAATATAGTTAGTAACACTATTTCTCACTTGTAACTCACTTGTAACTGATGTAACTGATGTAACCAATCAGTAAATCACAACACTTACAAAGACTTATATGAGTCACGTATGTCGAAAAAAGTAAAAATATTTGATCCTTTGTACCTTTGTGTTCACAAAAAAATTGAAAAATGACATGAAAACTCACAAAGTTCTTTCTACTATCAACAGACAGTTGCTAAGCGCCTCTGCACCAGCTAACAGTAACATGACTAAGACACGGAATGACTTTCAGGTAATTAGTAAAATGAAAAATACTCTTAATGTATAATAAGTGCTTTTGTCACAGATGCTTAACAATGATGGATTAAGAATTGTTCCCAGCAAATAACTTGCAGCCAGCAGCAGCATTCTCAGGTAAGTGCGGCACGCCTGCCGTTGCCAGGGGGAGCGTTACCTTGACGATGCCGCGGATGTGCATCTTGGCGATCATCTCGGCGGTGTAGAGGAACATGAGCAGCGTGTCCAGGGCGAAGGTGACGTACTGAAGAGGCGGGTAGTGCTCGAAGGTCTTGGGCGTGTTCATACAGACCGAGATCACGCTGATGATGGCACAGGCCCTCAGCAAGGAGTGGACCCACTGAGGAAGAGCGGAACACGTGACAGTCAGCTGACCCCTCCAGACACGCGCCGTCCAATCAGCTGACCCCAGCTATCCAATCAGCTGACCCCTCCAGACACGCGCCGTCCAATCAGCTGACCCCAGCTATCCAATCAGCTGACCCCCCCTCCAGACACGCGCGGTCCAATCAGCTGACCCCAGCTATCCAATCAGCTGACCCCACCAGACACGCGCGCTCCAATCAACTGACCCCTCCAGACACGCGCCGTCCAATCAGCTGACTCCAGCTATCTAATCAGCTGACCCCCCCCTCCAGACACGCGCCATCCAATCAGCTGACCCCAGCTATCCAATCAGCTGACCCCACCAGACACGCGCCGTCCAATCAGCTGACCCCAGCTATCCAATCAGCTGACCCCACCAGACACGCGTGGTCCAATCAGCTGACCCCACCAGACACGCGCGGTCCAATCAGCTGACCCCACCAGACACGCGCGGTCCAATCAGCTGACCCCACCAGACACGCGCGGTCCAATCAACTGACCCCTCCAGACACGCGCGGTCCAATCAACTGACCCCTCCAGACACGCGCGGTCCAATCAGCTGACCCCCTCCAGACACACTGCAGATAGCGCCCATCTAACAGTAGAACCTCACATCCTCCAAGATTGCCTGGCATCGCTACACTGCTTGTGGGCATGTTTTCCATTTACATTCGTTAAATGTTTTTGCTAATACATTTTGTAAATCTCCGCACAGCAATAATTAAACTTAAAGAGTCCTCCTAAACAGAACTATGTGGAATGGGGAAAAATAATCGGAGACAGTTTGCACTTTTAACCTGACTGGTTATCGCACCGTGTTCCCCTGTCCTCCCGGTCACTCCACCGGCTTGCCTCGCAACGCCAGCTATCCCAGCATGCCTAGCGGACGCGAAGAATCCACTCTCATTGAAACAGAGGCGATAACAAAGTCGCTTCTCGTCTGAGGATGTGTGGCTTTGCCCTAATAACTACAGCCCTGTTGTTTTGCTCCATGAACAATATTAGGAGATATCCACATCCTCCTCCTCTCTTAATCACTATTTCCACACACAACACCACTGCTTGGGCGGAATCGATTATGTACAAGTGCACTGAGGGCCAGGAGTATTCTCCATCTAGAAAAATAAAATCCAATGCAGGTTTTGACTTCTCTACTTGAAAAAGCTTAGCATTAAGAGCCCTTTTCCTCAAATAAAAAATAGAAAAATCAATAGTTTAACTTCAACATCGATGGTGAATCTAATTGGAGTTCAAGTTGAAATTTGGAAGTTCCTCCATCAGCATTGAGCACACTGTTTTACAAACAAAGCAGGGCAACGAATGATGCCAGTAGCAGCTGGATGGATATAAACACAGTATATGCGGCATGTCGATCAGACGCTGGAGCAGATGCTGTCCAATCACGCTGCGGTGTGTCGATCAGAGGCTGTCCAATCACGCTGCGGCGTGTCGATCAGACACTGTCCAATCACGCTACGGCAGCGTGCCGATCAGATGCCGTCCAATCACATTGCGGCATCACGATGATCAGACACTGTCCAATCACGCTGTGGCATGTCAATCAGACGCTGGCCAATGACGCTGCGGCGTGTCAATCAGACGCTGGCCAATCACGCTGCAGCGTGTCAATCAGACGCTGGCCAATCACACTGCGGCATGTCAATCAGACGCTGTCCAATCACGCTGCAGCGTGTCAATCAGACGCTGGCCAATCACGCGGCGGCGGCGGCGCTCACCGGTTTGTTGATCCACAGGATGTCGGCGCTGTCGGCGAGCGTCTCGTCGGGGCCGAAGTCGGTCATGGGCGGAGCCTCCACCCGGGAGCTCTGCTTCCTCTTCAGCATGCTGGGACTGGCAGTGCTATACAGGGAGTGGATCTGCCCGAGGGGGGGGTGAGGGGGGATGGGGAGAGAGAGAGAGAGCACGACCCACTAAGCACACAGGAACGTCCCGCCGAAGCTCAACCACCCTACACCCCACACCCCAAACCCACCCTCCAGACCCCACGCCCCGCACCTACCCCAAAGCACCACAGGCACCCGCGGTTTCCTTGGCCGGGGTGAACGCGACCAGGGGAACCCCGAGAATCCACAGCGTCCAGACAGTGTGCCGCAGAGGACAATCTGCACCTTTTAGCCAAGATCACACAGACAAGTGTAATCCGTCTGGACACGGCCCGGAGCAAACCGGCCTTGTCAATGTCTGACGGTTATCTCCACACTAAGAACACTTAAATAACTGTGGACAGGCTGTGTGTCTGCATCAATACAATGCATCACAGATCACTGTAGCATAGCCTAACGGTAGCAGAGCAGAATGGTAGCAGACTATTTTTGGAAATGCTAACCCACTGCAGGACGCTTAAACCAATACTACACATTTCTATAAATAGTGGTAACACCAGAACAATCCATTAAAAATTGGTCAGGTTTAGATTATGAAGTTAGCCATATTAGAGCAGAATAAGCAGAATGACGACATACAACTAAAACATGTCTTAGAGAATTGGATCCTAATGAATCAGGAGATTGTTCTGGGTACTTACTATTTACTACAATTTAGCAAAAACACAAAACCACTTCCCCATGTTCATACATATGAAAAGTAAACAGTAATAGCATGACTGTATGACTAGATGTACGGAGGTATTTTACAACGAACAACATTTCCCACACACTTGGGTCTCCACCTCACGACAAAGATGTTAAAAATGTCGCGGTCCACTGAAAGCTGGTCTCTGTTGGCATGCAGGCGGTGAGGTGAGAGAGCACAGCTTTGGAATGTCGCACGCCCAATATACAGAAACACAACAGGGAGGAGCTATGGAACCACGTCCTGCGGGATGGCCACCGTGGTTCACAACCAAAGCACGGGTGGGACACACACACACACACACACACACACACACACACACACACACACACACACACACACACACACACACACACGCGCTGGGGACTTACCTGCCGCAAAGATCGGACCTGATCTTCAACGGACGACTACACGCCACCAACCCACAGAGAGCTAATGTGCTGGGTTGAAATTGCGCGTGCGCGTGTGTGTGTGTGTGTGTGTGTGTGTGTGTGTGTATCGCACGCAAGAGGGGTGGGAGGTGTAGACTTACTCTGTCTAGCTCGAATTATATAAAAGGGCGGGGGGGGGGGTAAAAAATAAAATGACACACAACCACGGAAACTAGCGCACATACCAACGGTGATAGGACAGCTGAAATTGCTCCAGCATGGCACATAACATGCGATCAGGCATATCCTGCAAATAACACACAACAGTTAGTCCACACGGCATATATGGTCCACCCACAGGTACAGTACGTCCGCAGAGACAGGGCGTCCACCACGGCTGACAGAAGGCATATATGCGACACTGAGTGGAGGTGTTCTGGGACAGACGTGACCCTGGCAGCAGGACCATGTGACTCACAGTCAGGCTCCTCATTGGTGCGTTCATCCCCGGGTTACAGAGGGGCGGAGACCAGCGCGAGAGAGACTATGAGCCCGGGATTGTGGGGTGGGGGGGGTAGGAGGGGTCGGACTGAACACCTCTTGAGTCCTGTCATCAGAGAGACATCAGGCTACAGCGGTTTGGAGAGGAGCACTCACCGTCACACACAGCCACACAGTTTGGCCCCGCCTCCAGACACAAGCAGCAGATGAACAACAAGGCAAGCGCTGTCACGGGACAGAAAAAAGGACCATTTCCTAATCATTTTTGGTATTTATAACAGTGGGGCGTGAGTGGGTGCACTGTGACACTGTGTCATTTTTTTTTTTAATTTGCAGATTGTGTGAGGGAGGCGGGGCCTTGGGACGGGCCAATCAGGACGCTTTCTCACATTCTCTTCCAATGAGCAGCTTGTTTTCCCACCCTTTGATCTCTGGAATGCATGCTCTCTGCTCTGCTCTCTCACTCTGCAAAAGTCAACGACCTTTGACTAGACTGTTGTTATACAATTTAATGTGAAACAGCAATGACAGGACATAATCAAGGCTATTTTTTCAGTCAAGTTAACTTTGCTGGAACAAAACAGAAATTTCACCAGGTGGATTCATCTACATGGAGATTAAAGGTAATTTTTTTAAATGATGGCAGCGAATGATGTTTCCAGCAAATCGTCTCCTCAGATGGATTTGATGGAGCAAAAACCTCTTCTCGTTAGGCTACATATCATATTGCAATATAACCCTAAACCCCATATATGTCGATAACTGTAAGAAGCATTAGTGATCAAACCACATGTTCAAAATATACAAAATATACAGTACCCCATTATAAAGTGAACACGTGGCGCCCGCAAGTTTTGTGATATTTTTCACAAGATGGAACGATGATTCAAGCAAAACCCTGAACAGCAAATGGAAACATTACCTTCGGTTCAAAGAAAAACGGGCAAAGAACTGAATGACAACATAATGTGCTTCTTTTTTCTGTCTCGCCCCCCCCCTCCCCCCCCCCTCATTCTAATACCAAATGTGTCAGGAGAAAGAGCTTGTTACAAGCAATTTAAAATGTAATTGCTGCACTTAGCATATGCTGGTAGGGCTTTGAGCGAAGCTGAAAACAAAATGATACGGTGTGAGTGCAGTAATGTGGGAGTAAGTCTCTGAAGACTGCAATTACCCCCACAGCTCTGAAAAAGGACATTCTTCCCACAGGGAGGCTGGAATAACTGGGCAGGTTAATTGAAGCTGCTGGTATATCTTGGCTGGCCTATTAGTTTTTTTCGCAAACTTAGTTTGAGATTGTTTTTTTTGCGAAATTCCAGGAAGACTCGATCGATTGACAAACGCCCAAACGTTTGATGACATGCAGGCCACCATAGGTAAATATTACATCCATATTAACAAATAATTTACGACACTAAACGAGAATGTTAGAGGTAAAGTTAAATCCACGCCACAGAATCTTTTGCAGGATTTTTGACATGATTTCTACAGAAAATATTAAGGAACTGAAGGGACATTTGTAGGGGTGAGTCAGAGGTATTTTTCTCATGCAGGACACAGTGAATAAGAATCTTAGTTAGTATCAAAATGACCACACTTTGTGTTGTTTTTCCAAATTCTTCTCTCTCGGCCAATCATATACCGGTGCACTCATTTTTTGACAGTGACCTATTGCTTTAACTCAGAGGATTGTTATACCACCAACAGGTACGTTTTTACATTTCCAAAGTATTCAATAATGTAATAGATAGCAATTAATTCCTACTATAATGGTCAGGTTCAGTTAATTCTGACTCTACAGTTTAAAGATCTATACCTGTGAAAGTCACTCCGCTACCTTTTTGCTTACAAATAACAGCAATAAACTCAAGAAAAGAAAACGGTTCCAGCAGTTTTGCTATATGGACCCCTTATAAAGACTATTGTTTTTCATTATTTTCCAATACTCTCTTTGAAAAAACAAGCTTTTATTTTCCAAACATATGGTAAATACATAGTAGAAAATACTCCTGAAATCAAATCCTTTTCGTTTTACAATTCTGTTTTTCAATTAGATGGGTTAAAAAGCAGCTGCATTTATACCTGACCCAGGTCAGCGATGAACTTGTTGACAGGTAAAAATACAAGGCCTACTTGTGCTTCCATTTGTTATCCCACTATAGTTAGGCCGTTTCTTATTTATTTATTGAGTGCCTTACTGTAGGAGAGATGTTTTTTTCAAGTACAGCTAATAATATACTAAAAATGTTTAGGGGATGCGTCAATATTTCAATACACTTCAATAGCGCTATTTTATTTATTAGACCCCCTTTCAATTAGACGCATAGATGGAGATAGTTCACATGATGGGGACTCAAAAATATAAGCATCAATTCTGTGGGACAATTCAAACGTTTTTGAAAACCATAGATGGTAAACATGTTTAATACTATGTCACAAGTAAATGTATATTTAGGAAACAATACCCAATTGCCCAAACTAACTCAACATAACCACATATAAACCGTAGATATTCATTCTGTGGCCTTAGTTAACGTTAGCCTGTTAGCAACCATTTTGTTCCCCTGCCATTTTACATTACATTACATTACATTATAGGCATTTAGCAGACGCTCTTATCCAGAGCGACGTACAACAAGTGCATTAGTTCCAGGTGCAGAGGTACAAAAGAAACATACTAAAGCGAAATAAAGATTGTAGTGCCAGTAGTGGCCACAGATCAGGACTCCAACCCTGTAGAGTAACCTGTTCAGCAAACAACCCTGCCAAATACAAACTAGCACTGAAATCACAATTTCTTGATCAGAATTAGACACAATCCTGCCAAATAAAAACTAACATGCTCAAATTAGCCTAACTAGGTACAATGAGCTAAACTACAGGCTAGGGAGGGGTGGGGAGAGGTGCAGCCTGAAGAGATGAGTCTTTAGTCTGCGTTTGAAGGTGGTTAGATTCTCTGCTGTTCTGACCGCCACGGGGAGGTCATTCCACCAGCGCGGGGCCAGGACAGACAGCAGACGGGAGCGGGAAGTACAGGCACGAAGAGGGGGAGGTGCCAAGCGTCCAGAAGTGGCAGAGCGGAGAGGTCTGGCATAACCCTTGCGGTACTCTTGTATTAATCCATCTTGTTTTTAAAAAGAGAACGATTTTACGTTTCGATTTCCATTTCACAATGCGTGACGCCACATTAATAAATAAGAGCAAAGGTATGAGAATCAAAACACAAACGTAAAGGACTGCGATGCTGAGCATCTGCAGGGCTAATGTCGGCTTTAGTTGCCATGGAAACAGATGAGACGTGCACGTTGGATTAAAATACCCAGCTGCAAATCTTTATATGGTGGGTGCTGTGATAGCTAACTATATCTTAAATAACAAAATAATACAAATCAAATTCGCACAAAAACATTGGGAAGAGTATATTACCGTTAGATAACGGCTTATCAACGGAGGCCTAGGCAGAGTATTGCAAACAACCATTACTTCCTGGAGGAAACGCTAAGAGAAACAGCCGTATAAAACATCTCAAAGCACGGACAGGTATATAAATTTGCGCGCCGCGAACAAAAGAATAGCTGTCAGAATGTAAATAACATCGAACTACTTACGCGTATTTCTGAGCTTTATTTTTTAATATGCTTTTGTCTCCATTGCGTCCGCAGCTTCCCGGTCCCTTTAATTGGAAGCGGTTGTCTCAGCGCGCCCCCCGCCCCACCTGCTCGGTAATCACATCAGCAGCTGCCGCAGAAACGCCCGTCCGTCCACCCACAGTAAGCAACCATCACCAACCACACAGGCCGTGTGACCGGTTTAGAGATGCACACTGTGATAAACGATTGTTTCAATATCTCAAAACAATTTACTACAGCCACTGCTATTCTGTAGTAGGCTATACGTGTCCTGTTTTCCAAGTATTGCATTTTCTTGTAATAATAAAAACAGCCTATTATTTTTCATGTGTTTACTGTATATTTAAATATGTGTTTCCATCCCTGTTTCCGCATAGGGGCACTTTATGTTTGATGGTATTTAATCAGTTACAGTATTTCCTAACGTGCTCGAAAGCTCGTGAAATAAATCAGTTTTCGACTTTTCAACTTCGTGTTGTCGGTATCTTAGGTATTTCTTTTTGTCAACAAACAAAATTCAAATTAGCCTTTCAATGATTTACAATAAAATAATTAGTTTTACAGAAAACGTCATGTTCTTTTTTTATTATTTATTTTTTGATATATATAGGAGTAAACTGGAAATGCAAACTTGAATAAAACAATCGTGTTTCAAAACAAGACATTTTACGATATTGACATTTGAAGTAATATAGAAGCCACAAGTAATGTCTTAAATAAATAAATAAAACCCTGAAGCCTACTCTAAATTAATTTTATCCACCAGTTGCATTTGAGTATAAATGATGTCTACGGCCATCTGCCAACTCGAAACGCCAACCTGTGAAATATACCTGACAGTTGTGATATAATTGTGACACTTCATTAGTCAAATTAGCAGCAAGCCATATGAACGTCACAGAGAAATTCAGTCACCATCTCACCTGCTACAATTTCAGATGATCAGATTAAGAAGATAAAGAAGACTTCCAAATAACATTCCTTATCCCGTCAACACTTGTATATGAAAATGAGAATATTAATGACTGCAGTGTGCGCTAATATATTATAACAAACAGAGGACAAAGTGAAGTTATGAATGGGCTCCAAGTTATATACACTGGTTTGCTAATGCTGACAAACTAACAAACAAATACACACACAAAAGTGTTGCAATGTGCTGTTAACATTCCAATTTTCAATATTATGATTGGATTAGAATTGCACTGAGGATGAAGATTTTGCAGATTGCATGATTTTGCTCATCTGGGGTGGGGGTGGTTGGGGGGGGGGGGGTTAATAACAATGATAGTGCAGAGGAAACGAAAAACAAAGCCTGTACAGAAATATAACACCTTTGCCTGCTTTTGCTTTTGAATCAGCCTCCACACAGTCTCTCAGTCTTGGGGAGGAGGGGTTCATGTGAACCCTATGAACCTTGTCTGTAAGTATGCATGTATAGTCATAGCTATACAGTGGCTAGCTGTGGTAAACAGTTAACTGGCTGAAACTGACCTTTAGTTTGCTGGCTTCACATGACACTGGAGTGGGAACATCTGGAGGAATTGGGAGGAACAAATGTGCAATAATACAGGATATCAGGACATCACGGCACTGTATGTCTGCAGAAGCTACTCTGACCAGGAGTTTAGACCATTAGCTGATATTAACTATTGATATTAAAGCCTGCTTTCAGTCATTCATCCTCAGTGTTCACAATTGAATGCTGTTTGTTTTTCTTCGCAAACTTGGCAAGGTCAGCAATAACAGAAAAGAACTCTCCAACCTGCTTGCGAAGCAATTTTAAAAATTTTTATTGATCAAGTCATATATAGATAATTATCAAATACAGTCATTGTATCGTTTTGGAAGTAGTAAACACCTTCTTTCACAATGAGTTGCAGATTTCATTGTGAAGCAATGGGTAACAATATATAGGAATGGGAATATAAGTAGGAATATAAATTATACCCTTGGTTGTGTAGGAAACAAGATTTCAGGTGGCAGCCTAATTGTTCAGGAATAATTTAGAGTAGGCATTAGTTGTTCCAGTAAATCAGATGGATCACTGCCCCTGGCAGCTCTCCAATATAAAACCAAAAATATATATTTTTTACAATATGCATTACCAGACTTTTAATTAGTTTAGCTGCTTTCCAAATCTAACACTTTTTTTGGAATAGTTTATTTACTTATGGAGGAAACTTAATTTTTATAACTAATACATTCTGGAAGTTTGCATTGTTCATAAATAGACTTACAATATGCAATTTGTACGATCAAGTTTGATATTTAGAATTAATAAACAAAGCAAACCCATTAGGTAGTGTTTATAAATCCTGTCCTGTCTAACTCTTATTTGCAAAGCAAGGGGAAAACAAAGCACGGCTTTACTCTTACTTTCATAAAGAAAGGATTAATTTTGCACTTCAGAGAGCTACAGTCTATACACTACACCACAGAATATATCTGACTGTTATGCATACAATCCGGCATACTAAAAGTAGCCTACCTTGTGGACGTACAACTGCTTTCACTTAAATATGAGAAAACTTTCTTAACAATTTTTTTTTTTTTTTAAATTGCTGAATAAGCCACCACAGAACACGTATGAAATCAATAAATAAATGACACAGCGTATATTTTCACTGTAAACTCTGAGGAACTGGGACAACTGCAGAATCAGCCATCTGGAAAAGCGACTGTTTCTAATTATTCCCCCTCTCGAACAGGGACTGTACTTTCACTCTCCTGGCACGTTACGCCGCCTCTCTCAGACGTGGGCCCGGAGCGCTAACAGTCGTGGCTAATCAAAGGCACTTGCATGGAGAGACTCCGCTGGCCTCAGAGGAGCTCGAGCCGGTTCTGGCCATCCGTTTCGCCTGTGCGCTCTCTCCCTCCCTCCGTCTGTTTGGAGAAGCCGAGACTCCTGCAAGGCATTCCACCTCTGGGCTAACGCTGGGAACTAAACATGCACGCGGAAGCTTGGGCGAACTCCGTCCTGGTCTCCTTGCTCCTGATTCTCCTCGCGGCTGCGGAAGAAAGTTTGTCGCAATCGTTGAGGTGAGGGGCTTTGATTTTTTTTTTTTTTGGTTTTTCTCTTCAGCTTTTAGCGTTTTTTTTTTCTGACAGCTGGTGCGTCAGGCGACTGCACAGATCAGCAAAAAGAGACTGCTCTTCAGGGCTCTGTGCAAGCCCAGTACGGTTAAACAAATGTTCTGCCAAAGTTGGGGAATGGAGATTACAGTACTGGGACTGTCGCTACAGTCAGTGTGTCTTTTTCTTTTTCTTTTTAATAGTTTGTACTTCACTCCCAGTTACAGTGAGAGAGCTTTTGGGCTGAGTTATATTAAAACCAATGCACAGTGAAGTCTCATTCAGGCTGTATGGTGAAACTTCAGAAGTAGCACCTGGCACCTTCCCATGCAAACACTGAAGAACTGTAATGTTTTCCTAAAGCAATCTCTGGTGACAAACACGTTAAGGTTTGTACATCTTAGTGTCTTAAGGTTTGAGATAGTTGATTCACATCTGGCAGCCATCCAAAATATGTTCCTGGTCGGTTTTGTGTCTCTGTAAGTCACCAGAGAAGGCATATGAGACAGAGCGAGACTCATGGGTTACAGCCATGCTGGAGTTTTGTTTTTGTTTTTTTACAATTTAAAAAAATATCGGCATCAAAGCAGATCCTAATTAACTTGACACTTGTTTATTTCTGTAGCCTTAAACAGTGTCACGCATTTATATCTCAAGCTTGTCTTGCTGCATACTCTAGGGCAGTGGTAATCAATCTTGTTCCTGGAGATCTACCATCCTGTATTTTTAAATTTCAACCCTATTTTGGCACACCTGACTCTACTATTTAGCAGCTTAACAAGATCTCTGTTGAATGAGGCGTGCTTTGTTAGGGTTGGTTGGTTTGAAAACCTACAGGACAGTAGATCTCCAGGAACAGAGTTGAGCAGTCCTGCTCTAGCTGTTGAATGAGGTGTGCGGTTTGTCAGGGTTGGAGCGAAAACCTACATGATGGTAGATCTCCAGGAACATGGTTGGCCAGCCCTGCTCTATCTGTTGAATGAGGTGTGGCTTTGTTAAGGTTGGAGTGAAAACCTACAGGCTGGTAGATCTCCAGGAACAGGGTTGGGCAGCCCTGCTGCAGCTGTTGAATGAGGTGTGCTTTATTAGGGTTGGAGCGAAGACCTGCAGGATGGCAGATTTCCAGGAACAGGGTTGGTTGCTTGCACTAGGGGGCCCTACAGAACACTGACTATGTCCCGGACGAGCATAAACTACATTGGCAGTTGAGCCGTTGTTTACATAAGGTTAGTGCTTGCAGACGCAACTTCACAACCGCATAATGGCCACTCAGGACATGCGAGTTTCTGTAAACACCAGCAAGATGGCACAAAACAAGCCAAGGGGCCAAAATTAGAACTCAGGTTATACCTGCATTCTCCAGACTTCTTCTGAGAAGAAAGAAATATCAAGACAGTTTAGCAGAATTTGTTTTATATTGCATTTGATAATTACTCATGCATGAGAAAGAAAATATGCTGTAAATGATCTTTACATGCAAAAGCAGCTCACTTGGTTAAGCATGGCACAGTCCATAGGGTTCCAAGCTGTACATGATTCCCCTCGTGCGGTTGGTGGTTTCACTGCCATGGCAACTTTGGAACTTTGATTCCTTCTCTGTCTGTTGCCCTCTCTGCGTTCTCCCTTTCAGAATAAAGAAAAAAAAAAACACATTAAGGAGGATGGCCTATCTGATCTCATTTTTATTTTCTATACATAAAACAGCTCACTCATAATTTCAAGCTTGCAAAAAATAGAAGGTAAATTTTCATAATGTTGCTGAGTACAGTTTCACAGAGCCAAGGGTAGTGTCTAATATCAAATCCCTTGACATCTCTTTCCTTGGGAAAATAAGTTTTTTTCTTTCTTTCTCACAGCTTTATAGCCTCAGTAATGTCAGTGGACTGCAATAAAGGCAGTAAAAAAATGCTTAGAAGCCACCAAATGAAACATATTTTACTGGCAGACCCTTGGGTGGTAGAGTTGATAAGAATAAGTGCAGTAATACTGGCTGCCTTTTTGTTTTTGAAATAGAGAAGCAAAACCAACACCGTCCCAGAGAAACCTTCTGTGTCCCTGGTGCTTATATAAAACACCGTCGCTGTGTTAGCAGAAGCATTGTTTTACAGAACCCCAAATTCCTGGTCACAAAACGCAAATTGTTTTTGTTGTTGTTACTGTTTAATTTTAGCTTGTAACTATAAAATGTTACAGACATGCATTAAAATGAGTCCAGTGTTAATTCAACTCTAACAGAATATATAATTGTGCAATTGGGACCATATGAATCGTGCAAGGGTTGATTTAATGCTGAACAATTTACTGTGTAATTTGGTCTTGCGGAAAATAAAACAGTATATCTTGAAGAGAATGGGAGTTTGCTTCAGTGAAGTAGAAGGCCTCACTGGCCAAATCAACCACTTCCTGAATGTAAATCTGCTGTGTTTCCTAATGAATTATGAATAATAATTTCCAACTTTGTGAACAAAAAGAAAGAAAGGAAACGGTCAACGCGCTTGCTCTGGAGTCGTGGTTTATGACAGAAAAAAAAGGAAAGCATCTGGCAGCCAATCGCTGTTCAGGACAGTCCCTTTCGGTGCCAGAATTTCTGTGAGCCATTAAAAAAAGGTTTAATGCAAAATACATCCTTTTAAAGGCACACATTTTACATCAGAAAATTGTGCAACCTTAGTATATATTTTGCAGACAGTCATATCCACATGTCCAACCCTAGCACTTTACATGGCACTATATCGTATAGGTTACGTAGTGTCCATTAGAGTTGGAGGAACACTAGAGCAATGCAGGAAAATTGCCTTGCCCAAAGGGTTCAGCAGGACTGTGTCTCATCCAGGATTTGAACCTGAAATCTTTCTTGCTCAAATGATTTTCAATGGTCCACTAATCTGACACTAAATAAGGGCTTTTGTTCCCACAGGAGTACTCTGTGTGGTTACTTTTTTTTTTTTTTTTACTTTAATGTATTGATTGAATCAGGGTCAAAGTCGTGAAGTGATAAAGGTTAAGGATTCAGACGCTAGAGATGTTTTTTTTCCTGCCAGACACCATTCATTCAGTGACTCATTCCTGATTTGGGGGTGGGGGGTGGGCAGAAGGGCCTTTTGCTTCCAGTTGGCACTGGACTGTTGCAGTTGAAATTGCAGTTTCATTTAGCCTTTCTTTCCTGTGAATGATCCAGGAGTAGCTATTGCCCCGCAGGGATTGAACGTCAGGGAAGAGCCATTTCTTGCCGTGAGTTATCAACAATTTGGTCAGTCAATAAAGGCAAAAGGAGCCGAAACAAAGTGCATTAAAGCTTAAAATAGGACACGCATGCTGTGATAAATGGCCGATATTAGGTAAAAGAAGCCACTCGTTTCAGAGATAACTCTATAGGGCACCTCTTCCTCAGACACACACACACAGGTCAAAAGATTTACAGACTGAATGAGTGGCTGGTTCTCATTATGGCCATGCAACACTGCTTTGTGCATGAATCATGCACATGCTGTACAGCACTTTTACTCTCGGATGAATAATAAAAACAGATTCGATTTCGGGGTCTAAAGAAAACAAAACACCATCATCTGTTCAAACAGACGGTCGCGATTTTTGGGTTGTTAAAATATCAGGTCTCCCTTCCCCGCTCAGGACGGGTAGCGGGGCCTGCCAGCTCTCCGGGGAGCTTTCGCAGCGCCGGTGCCGGACCCCGGACGGGCTCATCTGCAGCGGGACGGGGGAATGCGACTGCGGGGTCTGCCTCTGTCCCGTCACTGACCCGGGGAAGTACTATGGCCCACGGTGCGAATGCCACGACTGGGTCTGCCCCACACACGGCGAGAAGACCTGCGGCGGTGAGCAATGTCCTCCCTCCATCCCGCTCTCTCTCCCTCCCTCCATCCCTCCATCCATCCTGCTCTCTCTCCCTCCCTCCATCCATACATCCATCCCACTTTCTCTCCCTCCCTCCATCCCTCCATCCATCCCACTCTCTCTCCCTCCCTCCATCCCTCCATCCATCCTGCTCTCTCTCCCTCCCTCCATCCATACATCTGTCCATCCGTCCATCCCTCCGTCCGTCCATCCATGCATACATCCGTCCATCTATCCATCCCTCCATCCCTCTCTCTCTCCCTCCCTCCATCCATCCATTCTTCCCTTCGGCCCATCCCTCCCTCCATCCATCCATACCTCCATCCCTCCCTCTCTCCATCCATCCCTCCATCCCTCCCTCTCTCCATCCATCCATCCATCCCTCCCCCTCTCCCTCCCTCCCTCTCTCTCTCCCTCCTCCCCTCCCTCTCTCTGCAAAACATACCGTCCTGCACCCCAGCCTTTGGGGTGCATTAATACAGGGATCCGTTTTCCAGGTGTGCGATGGAAAGAATATATCAGGGAGTCACATGACCCAAGTCTGGCTCTTTTTTTTCTTCTTTTTTTCCCCCCCTAACAGACCCTCCATCATTAGTTGCAGAAACTTGCTTGTATTGATTCTGTTCCAGGGAACTCAAATGCTGTTTCGAAGAGCAAAGCTTTTTGATTTGCTTTTTTGCAGATAAGACTGCTGGGTTTTTTTTTTTTTTTTTTTTTTTACCTTTGAGACGCAAAACCAGAGTCACAGGAGCATTTACCTCCAGGGCTTCTCATTTTAAAAACATGGCAAATTCCCAGCAGCACTCGATTTGAAGGCTGAGCTTTGAACTGAAGACGGCAACCTGGCGTTTAGGAGAGCAATGGGAGCCCACGCACATCCATTACGTTTCTATGAGAAATCAAACGCATTGTCTGTTTCCCCAGAGACCTCGCGCAGTTGACATTGTTAGCCCCAACAGCTGTGACTCACAGGACTTCTATAACGTGCAGGGGGGTGGGGGGTGGGGGTGGAGGGGGGAGACCAACCAGCCTCTCAACCAAACGCTGACAAGAGGAAAAAAATTGGAATGCTTCCAAAAAAAAAAGTCAGCATCCAAGTCAGTTATGTAATAGGACTTTAGTGGAATCCTACCACACATTCTGAACACATTTGCATGAAGTAAATTTTAATGCATTGATAAAATGGAGAATGATTCTAATCTCATGAAACACATCACGCTGGCCTAGAATTGGGAATGACACAACAGGCGCCAGCCTGAATGGCAGTACTGTGGGTAGCATTGCTACCTTGCAGTAATAACCTAGGTTCTGGCTCTGGCTCTGGTTCTGGTTCTGTCCACGTGGTCTCTGCATGTATTATGGCTATATAGGGGTTCTTTCCACAATGCAAAGTGTGTGCTTGCCTGTGCTTAATTGGGTTAGTTCTCATGCATGTTTGTTTGTCCAGTGATGGACTGGTGCTCCAGGAGCTGATTTGGTGATCAGTGTCTTGCCTGCTAGTTAGACAGTCTGACCGCACACATATATTACACACATTGGATTATGAGGTCACTGATGAATGTTGGTTACATCATTCTGGCCATCGAAGGTCCAGGAAACCGGATTCAAATTGAGGTTATATTCCCCAGAAGAGACAACTGATTGTCTTCTTAATATGTCTTTCAAGTTTTTAACCCAGTTATAACTATTAAATTGTATAACCATTGAACATTATTAGATTACCGTGACCTGGGTGGGTGTGCATCCTGAGCTCATTAACATTCATATCCATAAGATACGTCATATGTAAACCACTTCTCATTGCAAATGTACTGCATTTATATAGCGCTTTTATCCAAAGCGCTTTACAATTGATGCCTCTCATTCGCCAGAGCAGTTAGAGGTTAGGGGTTAGGTGTCTTGCTCAAGGACACTTCGACATGCCCAGGGCAGGGTTTGAACCGGCAACCCTCCGACTGCCAGACAATCAGTCTTACCTCCTGAGCTATATCGCCCCCTGTTGTAGAGCCTGTTGATAGTCCCATGCAGACCTACTGACCCACCACGCGTCTGTCCTGCGACAAGTTTCGGGTGAAAATGGGTGCTGCAAATACTAACTGTAAGGGCTGTTGTAATATTGCAGTGCCTGTGGGCTCCAGAAATAAACCCCATTTCTTGAGAGTCTCTTCATTTTTGGGAAAAGTAAAATGCTTATTGCTTTCACCACATCCAGCGAAGGGGGCAATGCTTAGACATTTTCAAAGCAGCTTGCCTTGCCCACATAAACCAGTGGTAGGAGCATCATTTACATATTACATGTAGGAAGGATTTCACTGGGCATAGTGGTTTGGTTATGTAACTAACTCCACCCACTGAAATCCTGCCATTTAGCCAATGGGGCACAAGCTTTTATACATTAAAAAAAAATTCTGAGCTGTAATGCAAATCTACAGTGATGTAATTGATTGGCAGTCTCCAGTGACTGGTGCTTTTGTTTCTTTCAAAGCAACTTTCTGTTTAGAATTAGACTTTGCCCCGTGAACAAGAAAACTGCAACCTCGCCAGTTGTTTATCACATGAACCAAGTATGAACACTGAGCTGCTAATGACAACAAGAAAATAAAATCCAGATTTATGAGCAAAATTCAGAGACAGACAGTATATACAAAAGCAGAAAACGACTTGTACAGCATATGCTCGAATGCACATGGCTCACAGCATGTTGTTTTGGTGAGGGTTTGTGACAAGTTTTTAAAATGGAAATTAGAGCGGGTTTTGCTAACGGTAGCCGTAGGTTCCATAGCCATCAGTTTCATTTTAGCGGCTGGAGTTAGCTGGAGTCAGTCCACCCATGGCTGTTCTCTGAAAAGAATTTGTTTTCCCTGAAACTTCTGCCCGCCAAAAATGAGGGATTTAAATCTGTAATCTTTATGAATTGCTCTGCTAAACAGCAGCATGTAATGGGACAATTTGTGTGTGTGTGTGTGTGTGTGTGTGTGTGTGGGCGGCAGGGGGGGGGGGGGGTGCTTCTGTTACACCTCCAAATAAAAGATCTGTGAATAGTACTGTCATATCCTTTGGCCTTCTTTTTCATTGACCTTGAAAATGACCTTGAAAAAGGCTTAACCAGATACATTTTTATGAAAGGAGGTGTCAATCTTAGGAGATGTGGAGAGGCACTAATGGAGACACACAGGAGGAGGAATCTGACTTATTTGGGGGTTCTGAGAGCTTAGAAGCGAAGAACTCATCAACACTTCCAGACCCCAAAAGCTTGCTGCTAATGGGGTTTCTCTCACCGTGACTGCACAGCTGTGACTGGGGACACACACCTGGTGCAGGGCGTAATCAAGGCTAGTTAATACCTATCAAGAGAAAAGAACACCCTGAGTCTACCTGCTGATCCAGATGGCAAAATTTGCGACTGTTTAAAATTTTCTTTTTTAAAAAGGAGAGCGTCTCCTTATTGCTCTTGAAGTATTAATTGCATTAACTGAAGCATGACTGATCACAGCTTCCTACTTGCAGTAGGCCTTGTAGGTGCATAATTTCAGCCTATATATACTTAATCATATATAAAATATACTCATTTCCATTTACAAGGCAAGGAATGGCGTCTGGTGTGGGGCTGGTTTTTAATCTTGCTAAATTTTGTATTTGGAAATACTTAATGCTGCACATGTTCAGTGCTTCAAAATAAATCAAAATTATGCATATTTTTCATGACAGACAATCAGAAACAAAACATTAGTACAAAACCAAAGATTATGAACCCACAAATATCTCATTAATTTTCATAAGGTCTGCAACTAACAGATAACTGTATGCAGCGGTGGTCATTGCCATTTGAAGTATGTATGATAAAATGTTCCTCTTAAGAAGAAAGGTTTGAGAAAGAAAAAAAAAAAAAAACTCAATTTGCCAATTGTCATAACACTGAAAAACCCATGGAAACTTTAGAGCCGATCAAAACAAAACAGTCCAAAATACCAATTGTCCAAGAGTGATAAAAACCAGGCCTTCCTCTCGGGGTTGCAGTAGTGTTGGGCTTTATGCCGTGCAAAGCAGAAAAGCTGTCCTTGTTCTCAGTGAGAAGTGAGTTTCCTGATTCATTCTCCATTATTGTCGCTGGCAAAAGTAGCTTTCAGGCTAATTGACAAACAACATCCAGTAGATTCTAACTCAACCTTGCTAGCTAGCTAGTTAGTCTCAAGCCCTATGCCGACGGGATTAGTTTTCCTCAAGGATGTCCAGTAATTGCAATTATTACCTGTTACTCATGTGATGTCAGAATCTGCCATGTCGGTAACTTTTACCTGGCTGCAAAGTAAATTTCCCAGACTAAGGGGGGGGGGGGGTGGCAGGTAACCGAGGTCCTTTGGTAATAATAGTCCTGTGTGAATAGACATGCCATTATATTGATCATCACAGCGCTGTCAGCTGTGGTCACTACTACACCTGCCGTTTTTGTTGAATGTGCCAGGCAGACAGTCATTCTGTGGTGCTCACGTTGTGACAGTAGCTTATTGACTCTTAAAACGCTGCTTTCCAAGGTAAATGAAAATAATCTGCTCAGTCCTTGAGGAAACAGGAGGAACAGCACCCTTAGGGAACCAATGACGTCCGTACAATATTACCCAATCAGAAAATAAAAAGTTACGAGTTTTGTCGGTAGGTTATCAGCCAGTACATCTCACTGTCAGACGGCAGAACATCTCACTGTCAGGCGGCAGAACATCTCACCGTCAGACGGCAGAACATCTCACTGTCAGACGGCAGTGGCCTTCACTAAATGACGCAATTCTCCCAGTTCAGTAACACAGCTGCATGACCTTTCGGTCAAAACGAGATTTTACTGTAAGCTACCTCTCCCATTTGAATTGCCCGTATTGTACATAAAGACTGTTTTTTTTTTTTTTTTTTAAGAAAGCTAGTTTTGCATGAAGCGTGGGGTGAGCATGGACAGTCTGAGTAGTGACCAGTTTCACCGGCTGCTCACTTGTCATTGCAGAACTCACCCACTGTCGTACAGGATAAAGTAATCACATAAATTACTGTACACTTTACACTCTACCACAGTATAGAGTGACTGACAGCTTCATGTGTGTGTGTGTGTGTGTGTGTGTGTGTGTGTGTTTCTAGTCTGTTTAACAAATTTATGTAAGCAAGGGAGGATGAAAGCTTTTTTAAAAAAAACAGTAAAACAAATAAATAAATAACTAAACCTGCCACATTTCGATTTCAAAGGATTGGTCTGTAATCAGAGCAGTTGTCATTCCTCCCCCCCCCCCCCCCCCCACCCCACAATGCACTTCTGCTCTGAACTGGACTTTCCCCTTTTTCACTGGAGAGTGAGGAAGCTGAACGTGGCAGTATCCCCCCCCCCACCCCACCCCACCACCCCACCCCACCACCCCTATCCCACAGCCTTCTCCCTGCAGGATCGCTCGGTTTCTAAATGAGCCATATGAAATCCCTGGCTCCCGATTTCCAGATTTCTTCGTCCCCCCCTCCCCCCAGTCAGGACTGGCTGAGAGTTTGCTTGGGTGTGTGACGCACTGCTCTTTCCCCTGTGTTGAGCACTAAAGTGCTGCTCAGGGCTAGCAAATCCACACAATCCACCTGGTCAATCCCGGCAGGTCAACTGACCCACAGGAGCGCATGAATATTCTTAACCCTTTTAGGAGTAGGCTGTGCTGGAACGTTTATATTACTCCAAAAGGTCAGTGTTCTAGAACTGCAGGACACCAGTAATCACCAGCGGCGAGTGTTACATCAGCATTAGAACGTTCGGTTGAGAATGTTCTAATCACATGTTGCTGGCAGGGCTGTGTTGCCGTGGCGAATGTGTCCGATCGGTTCAGTGCACGGCAGGCCCCTGTGAAGGCAGAAGGAATGGCTGTGTATCTTGGCTCAAGACTGGAGGATATAAATCAACAGTGGGCGGGGCAGATTCGGTGCGCTTGATAACGCAGGCCTGCACAGTCCCGTGTGAGACTGTGTTTGAGCAGATTGGTTATAGATGTAACAGGAATGCACCCGAGCAAAGGGGTTTTCCGTTTGACATGTGCCAGGAGATGATATTCCCCTGGATGGGGACAGGACAGCCATGCTCCTGCAGATGGCTTTCTGACTTCTGCAATACAGTGTTCAGGCATCTTGGTTATTATGCCTTAAATGCTTCTTCTGTTTGAGGCTTCGAGAATTTTACAGTCAGAAATTGTTATTTTTTCTTTTTTTTAAAAGACCATGAAACACAGCTGCTGTCAACCCATATGACAGTTGGAATAAAACTTGCAACCCAAATGCTGCCGTTTATTCTCTTAAATTTCCATGCTGAAAACTACCAAACAAAAACAAAAAGGTCTCCCCCTTTTCCTTTGTTAAAATGGCTGCCTGCAGGTGCTGCAGTACATGTTGACATCGATGCTGTAACATGCAGAAGTTCACTTTCCTCAACTAAAGTGAACTTTCACTTCACTTTATTCAAAAGAATTTCATTGGAGCGTGTGAGTTGGACAACATAGTTTGTGCAGGTATTCACTCGTCTAACTTCTAAGTAAAACTTTTTTCAACTCTTATTGAGTTATGACTTTCCATTCTTTCCCATTTCATTGTTTTACTTTAAGTTTTTAATTAATTTACTAAAACTGAATTTAGGTTTTATGGTATACTGCATTTAGGTTTAACATTTGCATAATTTTAAGCAACATTTAAAAAAAAACAACCTCAAACAGTTGTGGTATTATAATACCGTATAAAATATGCCCAATATGATTGTAAAAACTGCTAAGAAATCACGTAGCCTATCTGCTTTTGTGAGTATGGTCCACATTAAAATTCTTAAGGCTAGTGCCAATCAGAAAAATGTCTGGTCCAAACCAAACACTGAATCGATCAGTCCAGAATAATTTGTTCTGGCAAAGTCCAAACAAACCTATGGGCAGGAACTCGATCTATATTGAAGACAAAACTTTCTTCAGTTTTGGCAACAAGCCACAGTGCTTGTATTTTTCAATTTCAGGTGTGTTCAATGAACAACCACTGCCCACAAGCCAGTGGGAGGACATCACCACCACTGAGTCAACATCCCCTTCAGTCACACGAACTGAAAATGAGAACATGGAAGCTTCTGCAAACAGTGACATCCTGCAGTACACGTTTTTCTGAACATCGGCTGGCTGTCTAGACCACTTGATTAAAAAGTAACCAGGCCAGAAACATTCAATAACCTGAAATATCTGTGACCTCAAATAAAGTTTTTTTTTCTTTTTTAATACAGTAGCTGACAATGAAAACAGACATTGGCCAATAAAAATAAAATCAGGTGTTTTATGGAAGCACAGGAGGGTGAAACGTCCTTGATCCTGAAGACTTTTCCCTGAAATTGGGATTGTGCCTCGTCTGTCAATCAAACAGCCTGCTTTATGTTCACCTGTCCCTGCTATACTGCCGTGTGTGTGTGTGTGAGAGAGAGAGAGTGTGTGTGTGAGAGAGGGAGAAAGAGATAGAGAGAGTGTGTGTGTGGTTGTGTGTGTGTGTGTGTGAGTGAGAGAGAGACAAGAGAGTGTGTGAGTCAGTGAGTGAATGTGTGTGTGAGCGAGAGGGAGAGAGAGAAAGATAGAGAGAGAGAGAGTGTGTGTGTGTGGGTGTGTGTGTGAGTGAGAGGGAGAGAGAGAAAGATAGAGAGAGAGTGTGTGTGGGTGCGTGTGTGTGTGAGTGAGAGGGAGAGAGAGAAAGATAGAGAGAGAGAGTGTGTGTGTGGGTGCGTGTGTGTGTGAGAGAGTGAGAGAGGGAGAGAGATCAAGCTCTGGTTTAGTCTGTTTGGAGATGAAAATAATGCAGATTGCCTCAGAAAGCAGACCCGTACTTGGGGGGGGGGGGGGCGCGGGAGTGTGGGTTCACTCGGAGGTCAGTGAGTGTGGGAGAAAGAGGAGGAGAGACGGAAGGGCGGCAGAGGAGAGCAGGGCCCAGAGGCCCTGACAGCAGCGCCCTTTAATGTGTGGATGGCGGGATGGCGGGGATGGCACAGGATGGCGCGGGATGGCGGGATGGCACAGGATGGCGCGGGATGGCGGGGATGGAGGGGATGGCGGGGATGGCGCGGGATGGCGGGATGGCACAGGATGGCGCGGGATGGCGGGGATGGCGGGGATGGAGGGGATGGAGGGGATGGCGGGGATGGCGGGGATGGCAGGATGGCGGGGATGGCGGGGATGGTGCGGTGGCGGCCTGTCTGGCTGAGGGAGATACGCTTCGACAGGCCGATGCCGATTTTTTTCCCCTCCTGCGAGCATCTTTTAAAACAGCGCCCCCACTATGGCAAACTTTGAGAGAGCTGCCCCTGGGAGCAAAGGCAAAGCCAAGCAACTGCCCGGGGCCCAAAGCTTTGAGGGGCCCCAAAAACACTAGGGGGGCCTCCTTGAGGGCTGAGTTTTAGGAGTTTCGGGGTAGCCAAGCCCCCCCCCCCTCCCCCCCTCCCCCCTGGGAGACCCCAAGAAATAAAATGAACCATCTCTGTTCTCCCTGCTGGTTTGAACCGGCCCCCGTCGGAGCAAACGCTGTGGGCAGCGATTGTGACTGTTTAGCAAGAGCCTGACAAGCAAGACACCATCCCCAGCATCCATCCATGCCCCGCCCGGTGTCAGGGGAGAGCTGTAAAATTGTCTTGGCTGCATTATATCAGGGACGAGCGGCCAACAAGCAGATCTGTGCAATTTATGTCCCTTATACCCTTTGGAGAAAAAAAGGGCCTGTTTACCACAGTGAGGCTCTGCTGGAGCCCTGAGCTGCAGGCTGTCAGTTATGTCTGTCTTTATTTATTTTTAAAATGTGGATAAAAGTGTGTCGATATCTCTTCCCCAGGGAGCCTTGCGGCACTGTTAGCGCCGTGGGCTAGCGGACCTTGCAGGGCTCCGTAGTGCGACGCGGTCCTCATGGAACCGCTAACGGCTAACGGCTAACGGCTAACGGAGCCGCTAGTCACAGGATACCTTTCTGCTCCCTCAGGAGCAAAAGCAGCGTTAAGTACCAAAGATAAATAACTGCGTTTTGAAGTTACTGTTTACTTTCGGTATCCAAATGCAGAAAACTAAATTGTCTCTGAGGCATGGAATGACATGTATGCATAAAATTAGTTAGCATTCTGCCTGAGAACATCCTGGGCTACACAAGTGCTTGACCCACTGACCCGCTCACAACCTCTGCCAAACAAGGTGTGATATGGCACCCGCGTGTAGCCAAGAGAAAGGACTCTGTCTGAAATCTCAATCAGGGCCCAGAGAAGCAGAAGGGAACACAAGGCCAGCACGCAGCAAAAAACAAAGGGGAGCAGAGGGACGTAACACCTGAGGGCTAAATTAACCAGAAGAAAAATGATTTTAAACCGCTTACTAACAGAAAGACTCCTTTCTTTCGCATGCGACACCATTCCCATTCGAAGAGGAGGATTACATAACCAGTTGCGAGCCTCTGACATCATCCTCTCGCTGTCACAGGAAGTGATGCCTCTTTTACATGATTGGTTTGGAATGCCGTTTCTGACCGCTCCTGAAATGGCTCCATTCTGGCTGAGCGCGGCGCAGACCGGTGCTGCCCAGGTGGCAACTAACGACCGTGGAGAAGCCAATGAGCGTCCCGCCCCCCTTCGAGATGTCAAAATGAATTCTGTGGTTTGTCTGAGACTTGAAAATAAGGGTTCTCCATAGTGGATCCTCCTTCAATGATTAAAGGATAACACCACCAATTTTCATTTTGACCTATCAGAGCGGTGTACTGTGCCAACAGCTAAATATGGGCGTGTGTTGTTTGTATGATTCCATCTGGTTTGGCTGAGTTCAATCTTCAGGCATACAAATGTGTGGACTGAGCTGTGCTTAAAAGGCATCAAGTGTTGTTCAAAAAAGAAAGTAAAACCCAAGAAAAGTTTTTTTTTTTTTAAATCAGCACTGTACGTGCCATGAATTTGAAATGTGCTTACAAGTTGCAATAACCACTTGCTATTTTCAGACACTTACTGACCTTTTCCCAGGCAATATCATTATGAATTATCCATAGCTACTGAAGATATAACATTTTAAATGATGATTAGAAGGTCATCCAGAAATTCAAATGAATATCACATGCAAAAAAAAGAGCAGATCTTAAATTTTTTAAGTTTCTGGCAACGAGACAAAATGGCGCATCAGAACGGATCAGCCATACACAACGTGGCCATACGTTTACTGAGCTGTTTGGGGGGCGAGCCGTTTGGGGGCGAGCCGTTTGGGGGGCGAGCTGTTTGGGGGCGAGCTGCTTGGGGGCGAGCCGTTTGGGGGGCGAGCCGTTTGGAGCGCGAGCCGTTTGGGGGCGAGCCGTTTGCGGCGCTAGCTGTCGCTCTGACGCTCGTCCGCGCAGTTTTTCACCCGCGGTAATTAGCGGACCGCGGCTGGGGCGGAGACTCAGCCCGTCCTCCTTGCCGCCCGCGCGGAAGTGGGGAGAGTTATTACCCCAGACAGGTGTCTCCTGAGTCTCCTGGACGGAACCAGGCCCCGGCAGGTACTCATTTCACGCCCCGGGATCGGCAAATCCGAGAATAACAAGGAGGCGAGTAATTTCTCACCGAAGCCTTCTCCCGTTTTATGATACATGTAGGCTATTGCAAGGATAACGCGTCGGAGTAGGAAGAAATATCACCACAAAATAAGACAAAGATCGTTCCAGAAATTAATCACGAAAGAAATACATTTTTCCTAATTCGTCCGTCTAGACACACAGAGGGAGGCAGGTATATGCGGCATAAATCGCTGTTTGGAAAACAATTTTCTAAAATATTGGTAGTAATATAAGATATAAACGAAATGAAAAAGTATAATATCACATCGGTTGCGAATGGAAGCACAATATTTCACACTAAAAATAGCTTCATAAATCAAGTAGCTGAGCTCCTGTACGTGACGTCTTGAAATGACTCAAAATGCAGGCCCGTACTTACAGGACTGCAAAGGAAAAACTTAATTTGGAAAATAATGCATCTCCAGGTCCAGATCCACAAATTTCAGTAAAGAAGACAAAACTAAAAAGGCTTAGCAGCCATAATGGCATAGCTGTGTATTAAGGGACCGTATTCCACGGTCTGTCTGCTGAATCAGCATTAACACAAGCAAACGCATAATAATCAAGCCTTAAATCCGATAGCTTGTAACAGTGTATATAGTTGCCAGGGTCTGTAGAGCATCTTCCCAGATCTTGATTAAAGCACGAGCTCTCCTTAAGCTTTTCAAATGTGTACGGATGTGTACGGTGCACACCAAAAAAAAAGCAGACTGTGCTTACGCTAAGTGCGCACTTACTTTAACACGACAAATAATCAGAACTCATTAATAAAAGTGTTCTGCTGTGCGGCTGAATCCCAGCTCAAAGACGCATCCTGGATAACCCTCCCGCTGTGAACCTCATCATCGATTCATCTGGGGGGGGGGGGGGGGGATTCATCGCCTATTTATACTCCGCGCAGCTGTGAGGCGTGACTCACGCTTGTTGGACCTGTTTTCCGCGCTTAATGGGCGCTTGAGAGGTTTGTCTGCGCATCGCCGTGCCAACGTAAATTACAACCTCGGATGCGCGCGGGCCCGAATTCGTGCGGCGGCTGGGACGCACGCTTTCCCGCCCAGCAAGACTGAAGACGCCCAATTAATTTGTCAAGATCCCCTGTCACCCGTACATCATGTGTACTCCGGCATAAACGCCTATTCACAGCACGGCTTTTGAGATGCACGGCGTACAGAAACATGATTATCTTTTTTTTACACTGTCAGCTGCTGTGATCTAGAGCAACTCACCCAACTGACATTCTTCAACGTGCAACCCATTTACACGGCTGGGCGTTCACGTGAACACGCGCACGTTAAACAGGGTAAAAACAGAAGGCCCCCACCTGGGTAATTGAATTTATTACTTTATTTGCCAGGGACAGTGCACATTAATAATATTTCCATAAATGCAACATTCCAAGAGTTAGACAGCCTGATTTTCATCAGTAGTCCCCTGAGCTACATGTTTTGGACTGTGGGAGGAAACCGGATTACCCGGAGGAAACCCACACAAACACAGCAAGAACACGCAAACTCCACGCACAGAGGATCCGGGCTCAGACCCGCCTTATTCCAAGGCAATAGCGTTTGCGTGTTTTCCCTGTGTTCGCGTGGGTTTGCTCCGGGTAATCCAGCTCCCTCCCACCGTGCCGCCTGTGAACTAACAATCAGACTCACAATCCTGGAGTTTGCAATCCCATTTCCCTAACCATTACGCTCCATAGGCCTGGCTGCCCAGCTATAGGTGAGCCCAGTGTTCTGTGTAGCTCAGCTTTGGGAATCCAGATAAATGCAGTCCTTTGAGTATCAAAGGCCTGACCCCCACACAATGGAAAGAACCAAGAGGGGTCATGGACCCCGAATTGGGGACATGCTGTTGTGTGATCAGTCACACGGTGAGCTGATCTATTGGAGAATAATATTGATTCATCGAGATCAATACCATGAGATCAATTCATAAGCCCCATTCTCCCATTTGGACTTAGTTTTAATAATTACCTAAAATCAGGCATGCACGTCATTGTACTGACAGCCATCTGCTACAGTTTCCAGAAGTAGATTATTGTGAGTTTGGCTATTTTCAATTCTGTTGATGCACTGGCTATACCTTCTCAATGTCCTGTAAAACATTTTGATTAATTCAGAAGACTTACTGTAGATACCGTTACACTCAGAGCAAATATACCATTACACGTGGAGTTCTGACATCATTACACCATTACACATGGCGTTAAGATACCATTACACCATTACACATGGCGTTAAGATACCATTACACATGGCGTTAAGATACCATTACACATGGAGTTAAGATACCCCATTACACATGGAGTTAAGACACCATTACACATGGAGTTAAGATACCATTACACATGGAGTTAAGACACCATTACACATGGCATTAAGATACCATTACACATGGAGATAAGATACCATTACACATGGAGTTAAGACACCATTACACATGGCGTTAAGATACCATTACACATGGCATTAAGATACCATTACACATGGAGATAAGATACCATTACACATGGCGTTAAGATACCATTACACATGGAGTTAAGATACCATTACACATGGAGTTAAGACACCATTACACATGGCGTTAAGATACCATTACACATGGAGTTAAGATACCATTACACATGGAGTGATTTCCTTTTTATGAACATGTCTTACAAAGACAACAAATATCTCATGGCTTATTTAGGGAACTCTATTTGCAACGTTCTTCCTGTCCTTGTGTTCAGACAACACCACGCATTTGACAGGGAAACCTCCAGCAATGCTAATTATATGAAATTAACATGTAATTAGTATTTTACTGCGTTTGTGTAAGTGTTATCAACAAGATGACAGTTGGTGGAGCATTTGATGGTGTCTCCAAAATTAACATTATACACATACAGAGTAAGGGTCTGTACCATTAAAAACCAATTTTTTATTTAACTATGTATTTTAAATAATAATCAATTACTCAGAGAAAGTAAGATCCTGCACATTCTTGGCAAAAATATAAATAATCGTATAGTGAGGACATTAAGTTTGGAGTAGACGTCAGTTGTAAAAGGTTTCCCTCCCTGCTGGTTATTTCCCATCATGCTCCCAAATCCAGATATGAAAGAAATGCCAGCCTATAGGAGCAAGAGGGTTAAGATTTAAAGCAGCCCCGATTGGCTGGTTCTGGGACATGTGTAGTCTTCCTCAGGCATTTAAGTAACATATGGAACCAGGAAGTACAAGCATAATCAAAGTGACATCGCACCAATGCGGTTGCTGACACTCTCCGCCAATCACTCTCTTGTTCACTCTTCTTTAATCTCTTTAGTAAGATAATTTACGTTAGATCTCCATCATTAATGGGTTTACAGGCATCATCCTCTTACATTTACAACTTGCCGTACATCACTGCTGTCCCCAATATAGTGAAATTGATATGTCCAAAATGTTTTATATTGTAACATTAGAAAACGCATCTCCATCTTACATTTTCACAGAGAACAGCTCATTTTATATGAAATTTCCAACCAATTTCATCTCTATACCAAAGGCATTATATTCTCTGAAAATGAACTAACGTATATTTAAAGTGACTGCTACTGTGGCCATATTGCTGTTACGTAACCAGTAAAGTACAATATCTATTCACAATTCCAAAGGCATCAGCGATGATAAACAATTTTGAAGGTTAATAAATTTTAAATTGCTTTGAGATATCACCTTGAGGAAAATGTTCATTAACACAGGCAGGTTATTAGAACGGAATACGCAAATGTCATATTAAACAGCTATTCTTCCGAGACCGACTCTTTTTATAGACTTTGTGATCGACCTGTTTGCAGTTGATTTTTTTTTTTTTTTTTTTTAAAGAATTTTAACCTGTGGCTGTTTTTCTTTCTTTAATTAAAGGTTGGCCACCTTTCTAAAATGGAAATGCCCATGAACTTTACTGTTACATGTACCCCCATTCCAGCACTTTTGGTAATTTGTATTTGTCCTAATATTGTAGCTTGTTCTGCTCCCTAGTCTGGCTTGGCACAAGTTAGGTCAGAATAGTGTTCACTGTGTGAACTGAAACTGTGTTCTTGGCTAGAAATAGCTGTACGAAATGAGTATCGTACCTTATTGAACCTGTGTTTTGTAGTTGTCCATGACCATGAAATGCACTTTTTGTACGTCGCTTTGGATAAAAGCGTCTGCCAAATAAATGTTATGTAATGTAACTTGAAAGTGCCATTCCACAAAATAAATTCATGCCTATCCATTAATACTCAACCCAGAACTGGAAGTGCGAATGCAGAATTAACTTTCATGGTCATTGAACCCCCAGCTATTCTGCAGTTTAAATCAACGTACGTACTCCTGTAATATACTGATACACCGTAATTCATGTCATTTCCTCACGTCTGCCTACTGTACACAGTAATTCCGGAACATTCACTATAGACTGAAAGCAGATTAATGTTCCTCTCTGACTAAGAAAAAGGGTCCTCTTTAGCAAGGTAGAGGTATACAAAAGGTACTTCATACTGCACGCTGTCGACTGACATTTACACTAGCGAAATTAAATACTGCATTACTTACATATATCGTAAAATACATGACATTTACATAAACACAAAGCGTATTTTCATTCCATAATCCTGGCACCTATGGACTACTATGAAAGTATATTACCTCCTTTAATCATATTCCTTTGTAATACGTCTGACACGGTATTATTCGGTGATAGCTGAAAAATATTCAGAAATAAAACGAAAATATGTTTGTTTCATTTTCCAGCAAAGCTAAAGACAAACTCCATTGTGGGTTCATTGCATAGAGTCATTGGCTGTATGGAGAGAAAAAGAAAGAAAAAATCTGAAGGTTTCTGTAACAAGCACCCAGGGCGTTCAGTAATAAATACAACAGGGAAACAGGGGAAACATTACATTATAATACTCTGATGGATGGGCCTTGAAGTGGACATCAAGCTAACAAGATGGATGAGATGAGAGGGTATGATTGAGGAAGTGGAGACCTGGCCAATGGTATCGATGCATAAATTCAGATTCATTTGTCAACAGACATACAGGTAGTGTTTTATATTTCCCCCATTTTGCCCCCGTGAAACGCCAGTAAAATGTGATAAAAACGAAGCGGGACTGAGGATGAATACTGATTAGCCTGACGGGATACCTGGCCATGGGTAGGTAAGGAAAGGTGGTATGTTGGTGAAAAGTGGAATAAGTAATCCAAAAACACCAGCCTTTATTTGTGGAGGAAAGGTCACAGTGTGTCATTTTAGTTCCATTCAATATATATATATATATGGTATCTGAAAGAAACTAATGTTTTTGGATAAAAAACAACACGAGTGTTGATGGAATCTGTCATTTAAACGGCTTGGAAAGATTAATGTTAAGGTCAGTTACATATGAGGGAAACTATGGAACCGGCATAGCTGTGTAAACTGTAGCCGTGGAAAAAAATCTGCTCTGTGACTTACTGCAAGTTATTTTAGACATCTGCTAGACACATAAACGGCGAGGCAAACTCTTTTAATATCGGGCACGGAGAGGAGAAGCTGCCTTCTGGACACAGACGCCAGGACACGTGTGATGGCGTTAAGATTCTGCAAAGGCGCCAGATGCCCAGTGACTGTAAATGGATTTCCGTGGATTAATACTGAGACAGAAATCTTGGAGGGGAGGGCGGGGGGGGGGGGGGGGGTATCGTTTGGTTCTGTTTGCAGTGGCAGTGGGCCGTAATTTGATGATGCTTTCTCTCAGCATCGCACTCAAAAAGCAACAGTTGTTTTTCTCTCGTCCTTTTTATGGAAACACAAAAGAGACAGCTGACTGTGTTATCAGTTTGGACAACAGTCCTGGGGGAACATGCAAGTGCCGATCTGCAGCATATTTTATCATGTGAGATAAAAACATACAGACGAATTACGGGTGTATATAATGAAAAACATGGAGGATAAGACAAAAAGCATAACATTCTTTCCACTGTGATCCTTTTACTGGCAAGATGAGGTCACATGCTCAGAATAACCTACATTTACACCAAAAAATAAATCAGGCACAGATATATATATATATATATATATATATATATATGTTTTTTTTGTTTTTTGTTTTTTTTAAATCTATTTTTTAAAATAGTTACAACAAA